>JAFFZR010010291.1:0-36653 GCA_018397195.1 Lethrus apterus | reverse complement strand
CCTGAATCATAAAATTTATGTCCAATATTTTTATTTTAGGATACTTTTAAACTGAAAAATATTTTTTACATTTATAAATAGCTTAAAGATAATATTATGTCGGGGAACATTGGAGTAACACAAATTTTAGAATAAATGAATTTTAAACAGATCCTTTTTAAATACGGTCGACCCTTCTGTCTTTTTAAACTCGACGTGGTAATAAGAAAAAACAAGTTCGCCATTGTGAATATCAGTCATGGCTCGCTCTGAATCATTTTTGCCAATCACACGGTACATTAAAATACGTAAATGTGTGTTTCGAACCCTTTTTCGGGTAATAAATGTTTTTCACATCAAATAAATTTTATTATGGAAACATAGAAAACATAGTTTTTTATAGCTTTATTTCGTTAAATACATCCATCTGTTATAAAAGAATCGTTCAATACAGTGTGCACCCTACGAACGATTTCTAAATACTTCACTTATGCTGTAATACCAGTAAAAACATAGAAAAAACCTAGCCAAGTATTTTGACATTCATTAAATTTAATATTAAAATATTTTGTTATACTGGATCTTTTAGATGTTCGTCTTCGGACTTGTCATTTTAAATAGAGCAACTTATATAGCTCTTAGAGCTTTATACTTTAAAATGTTGTGCTACCGCTGGGTAAATTTTTTTTAGCATATCGTAGATTTTTGCTTACATTTTGATTGGCTTTTTATTGTCCAGTTATTTTTCACTAATAAATGGTTAGCTACACGCATATTTTTAAAACTTGAATTGCAAAGTAAGTCTCTTTAAAAAGGCGTACAGTAAGTAGGCTTTTTTACTAACAAATTTTCTTCAACGTAATCAAGATAATTACATCTTGATTACGTTGCCGAAAATTTAAGGATATGTGTGTATAAAAAAAGTCGTCGTTCTTTTTTTATATACACGTTGTTTTGTTTAATTCTGTAAATCTAGTTTGTGCGAGTATAATACAAGCGGAAGATATATGAAACAGTGGCGGGGAGAATGGGTTAATATACTATGTTCGTAAATTCGGAGGAGTAAATACATAAGCCAGAATTACACCGGAACAATTTTCGAACTTACCGTTAGTTGGTCAACACTGATCGTATTACTTGATCGTATTATTTAGACATCCAATTCTACTTTTATTCGGTTATTGTTAGATGCGATTTCGTGCAATTGTCTGTTAGATTTTATATGTTTAAAGTTACTAAAACACACACTTTCTTTTGAACCTGCAATCACTTAAAGGAAAAAAATGTAATAAATTTTTAATTTCTAAACTTATTTTTTTTGTTTATTAATAACTATTTACTACTATTTACCAGTCAAATAATTTAAATAATTTGGAGAAACTAAAATCTTGTTTAAACTAAGTTTATTGATAAATGCCCCAAACGGAGGCGTTTCCTTGGCGGTGAAAGTACAGTACTTGTCCCCGGATTTGAATCCATTTAGATTGAAGTGATTAAATTCACCTTGCTGCACTTCACTTCTATAAAGAACTGTTTTTTATATTGTTAATAAACAATAAATGACTTTTTAAATAAAATCACACTTGTGTGACACCTGTCAGTGTAAACATAAAATACCGGAAATCTGTTTGCGAATACGGCAATTTACACTGTGTAAACGTGTCTCGCAAGTAGCCAACCAGTGAGCGAATTTTTTAAGTGAGAATTTTAATTTACTCCTCCGAATTTACGAACGTAGTATAGTACACATTTATTGTTACTCGTAGCACAAAATAAAAAAAAAATCGTTACAATTCATATTAAATTTATGTCATTAATAATTCCGCTTTTATTAAATCGACAAAAGACCTGTTTCTTAATTCACTGATAAGAGTCAAGGAGATGAGACAGTTTTTTTATTGGTTTTAATTATATATATATCATTTTTTGGACGTATATTGAAGTTTAATATCATGTATCATATGGAAAAAAATATCTGAATATTAAATATATCAGGTATGGCAACCCTATCTTTATAACAGCGATAAAACTAACTCAAACGGCTCTGTTGAAAATTCGTGTGTAGTGTTTGTAATAATTAAAATGTCAAATACGAAGCTACGTTCGGCATTTAAACCAATCAATTTATATAAATTTTAAAAATCTTACAAAAGAATGTTATTTATGTTATTCATTTATGTCTTATATACAATAAATTAATCACTTCATATTGCAGATAATAAATATAATATATAATGAAAGGCGTTGTTAGTACCCTGGAAGCATTAACAAAATGACAACTAAAATTTATGAAACTTCGTTATACAATTGTTCACTATTTTTCATTCGCTCATCCAATTGAGGAAACTATAATTATTACTTTAACTGAATCGTTTGTGTAGCATTTGCAATACGATGACATGTTCGTAATAAATTAATCGCCATTTCTTAAATTATTCAACAAAACACCTACGTAATATGTTTATTGGCGATTAAAAACGCCTTTAAATACTACAAAATGCGTTTCATAGTACAACATAATGTGGGTTAGTGTCGTTTTCCGTTGTATGTTTATGTCGATCTTGAAATTCTTGTCGCATCCGGGTTTTCAAAAAGTTAATCGATTCTTCGGTTTGTCAATACTGTTACATTCTTGTTGCGGTAAATTCGAAACTGAAGCAAATTTTTGATTTGATTGTACTTCCTATGCAAACGTCTTGCGATGCCATCTGAACAGTGTGTTTCCCTACGTGGCATTTTAATTTTCAAAAACATGTTTCCTGACGGAGTTCAAGTACCGGTAATTATCTAACGGTCGGGTTGACACAGATTGCATTAAATTGTTGAGGAAATAAAAGAAATTTGATAGGAAATCCCTGTTAACGGACCATTAGATTAATTTATTTTACCTTGCGGTTGGTTACTTTAATTAATCTTTTTTTTTCATCATTTACATGTGTGGATTTTCGAATATGACATTTTCTATTATTTTTAGACTGTTCTAATTTAGACTGTTCTAATTAATCACCGGTGCGTGATTTTATATAAGTTGAGCGAAATAAAGATATTACGTTTATAAACGACTTTCATTATGTTGTATATTTACAGTAGCTTTGAACTCACTGCTGATAAGCATCACTTCAGTTAGTCGATAATCTCGTATAACAAACTTTAATATATTTCGTTTTATTGTTTCAAAGCAACTAAAAGTTTTCTTCAAAATTTATCAATTGTTTTCGTAATTATGTGCAGTTTAAAATGATCGTAGAGAAGAATAATGTTGTCATTTTGTCGAGTTTTCTTTCTATTCTGACAGAACAAAAAAGAGACTATACTGTGTGTTCGTAAATTCAGTGGAGTAAATACATAAGCCAGAATTACACTGGAACAATTTTCGAACTTACCGTTAGTTGGCCAACACTGATCGTATTATTTAGACGTCTGATTCTACTTTTGTTCGGTTATTGTTAGATGCGCTTTCGTGCAATTGTCTGTTAGATTTTGTGTATTTCTCCTGTATTTCACTATAAAAAGTTAATAAAACACACACTTTCTTTTGAATATCTACTTTTAAAGGAGAAAAATGTTATAAATTTTTAATAATAATTTTTTTTAATAACTATTTACTACTATTTACCAATCTAATAATTTGGAAAAACTAAAATCTTGTTTAATCCAAGTTTATTGATAAATGCCCCAAATGGGGGCGTTTTTTTGTCGGTGAAACTACTTGCCCCCGGATTTGAATCCATTCAAATTGAAGTGATTAATTCACCTTGCTGCACCTCACTTCTATAAAGAATTGTTTTTTATGTTGTTAATAAACAATTTTAAATACTTTAAAATCGGCACCTGTCATCTGTCACACATGTAAACATTAAATACCGGAAGTCTGGTTGCGAATACGGCAATTTGCACTGTGATTAGTGAGCGAATTGTTTAAGTGAGAATGTTAATTTACTCCTCCGAATTTACGAACGTAGTATAGGTCCCGTTGAACTTTGGAACGACTAATCCCAAGTCTTGTTGCAATATATCGTTGAATTCGTCCATCTTCAATTAAAGCAATAATTTGAGCTGCTTGAGTTTATCTTAAGCATGCAGCTTCAAGTAATTTAAAATTCGGAACAGAGTTTTTCTACCTCAAAAAATTAAACAAATTGAACAAATTGAACACACAAGATCACTTTTTAACTGATTGAAATATTGAACACATTCACAAGCAAATAACACTTTACTCAAATGACAGTCAAGTTGATTATCAAATGTTTTAAACATTTCTAAGCGGGCTACGTTCTTATCAAACAGTTACAAATAATTTTTAACATTTCTGAGGGAAAATTTAAAGAATATTAAAGTGGCTCGAATTGTTTTAATTTTCTTGTTATGCCTAAATTATGGACTTTTGTTTTAATTAAGGAAATTTCGATTTAGGTATTTTTATATTTATTTGAAATTAGCAACTGTTGCAACTGCATAGTTTTTTATGATATGCTGAATTATGTTTCATTCTTTAACTAAATTTGTTATTGGATTAAACTTCCATTTCATTAATAAAAATACGCTTTGAGTAACACGGTGGATCTCAAAATACAAAAATTATTGGTGATTGTAGTTGGTAAGGTTTCAACAATCTAGAACCAACATGCTCTTTATGGTTGCACGACGAAATTACTAAGGGAATTACTTTTGGGATAATAAATTTGAAATAAGAGCCCTTCGAAGAGTGCTTTCTTTGCAAAAAAAATTTCGAATAAACAGTCGTTTCAACAGTCATTAACCGTAACCCAAGATAATAATCTTTACCTTAGAACTCGACCGTGTCTCAAGTGTTAACCCTACCAAACAACTATGTAGAAATATTGTGACGTCGGTATTCAAGGGAGGTGTGGCTCTCCGCTGATGCTTTAAATTGCACCAATTAAGGTCAAGGTTGTTCGTAACGAGAGATGCCCATGTTTTTTTTTTTTTTCTAGATTCGACAATATAAACTGAAGCAAGCACAGAAAGTTACCGCTCTTAGTTTACATGAAGCTTTTGAGTTCGTTCCCTTCGTATATAAAGATGAGATAAATTGTCCACTTTTGAGTTAAGTGTCCACGAACTATGATTCACATTTTGTTAAAGTTGAACATTACAAAAAAGAAAATATATAATGAATATCAAATGTAGAAATTCGATTTAAAAAAAGATAACTATCTGATTTTTTAGATCATTGTATTATTGGCTATTATTTCTCGCTGTTGTAGGAAAAAATGCTAATATTTTTAGTTTAACCACCATGTATTTGTGCACAAATATTAAACTCTTTAAAAAGTTTTCTTATTTTAAATGTGAAAACTGAGCACATAATTATTGTGTAATTTACATTTTTTCTTGCAAGGAATTTTTATCCACATGGAAAAATGCATTACCTAGCTCTTATTTGTTATTTTAAGTTATTTGTATTTGTTAGTAGTAATTATGATTGCATGTAGAGGCACGTTCAGGCTGCTGAGTAACGGTATGTGGAATATAACTGGTGAAGGCCTGGCTCTACCAGGGGGAATCGCCCTTTTAAGAGATGACCAGTGCCCAGCTTACCAGTTCGATATTACAAAGTTGGATTCCCCAGCCGAGATGACTGGAGGAACAACAAAAGAGACCTTCTCAGACATATGCAGTGATAGTGAGGTTCCTTTCGTCGAGTAAGGTAACCTCAAGGCTAGTTGACTGCAGAGCGATCTTGGCAAGGTTGTGTCAGCGCCAGCACTGTTCAAATCATATGGGTGCCAGGTCACAATGTCATTGAAGGCAAGTCCACAAGGCTTGGTGACATGTCACAATCGCCCGAATAAGCATCCTTATACTATGAGGATGGCAGATGGCCCAATGTGTAGAAAGTGTAGAGAAGAGGAGATCTCCATGTTGTACGATGTGATTGCGCTTAACTCGGAGCGCTAAGATATAGGCTTTTCGGAAAGCAGTTCTTTTTGCTGGACGAGCTATAGGATCTAGAATGGAGCAGGCTGCTTACCTTTATGGAGGCAGCCATGTTCTCTTAACGGATCCTTTATGATACAGATGTACAATGAAATTTTATGTATATGCTGCGGATTCAGTTAATCTGCCCCCGTGATTAATAATAATAATAATAACTATGATTAGTTAGTAAATACATATTCTAGAAGAATTTGTAATTAGACACATAATGTATTAATTTTATTTGTTTATTGACTAGAGATTTAAATTTATTTTCGTTAACAGAATTTGTATTTTGTTATGTTAAACTGCATTTTTCTTGAAATTTTTATAATATAATAAATCATAATTTTTTTGGCAATCAACTTGCAATGATATTGGCTTTGTTTGGTGTCACGAAACGTGAAGAAAAATGTGCACTACAAAATGCAATTTTTCGAACAAATTTTTACCTTTCATCACCTATTGATTTAATTTGGATATTCATAAAACGTAAAGGTAGCCCCGACTTCTTTTTGATTTCTAACGCCTTTATCTTTATTTTTGAATCAACCTTAAGTTATTTGACATCGTTGTAAACAGAATTCGAAGAACTTTCAAAATACATAGTGAGATAAAAGTACTACGTGGTGTTTAAAATAATAACGGCATCGTTTTTATTCTTTTGGGGGATGTTTTTTATTTTGCACTCCGTTCTTAATACCCAACTATTATCGCTCCATCGGGCAAAGGTGTGTTTGCCCGTTGGAGCGAGTCGTCAGACGACCTCCGCCTCGTTCCTTTTTTATTTTATTTCGTATTCCCTCTTGGGAAATCTATTTTCTCTAATTCTGATGCGTTCCATCCATTTAAGTCGTATTGTTTTTTACTGTGTAAGTTTCGTCGGGATGGATCGTCTTAATTCGTAGTTCATTCGACTCATTTTATAATTAGTGTCTTTATCATTACTTTTGTTTTGAAGACGTTCAGGTTTCTCTCATTTTTAGATCAAATGTTTCGCTTGAGTACGTCAATAGCTAAATTATTGTTTGTATATATTTTATTCATTGAAATACTTTTTGTAATGTAATTACATATAAATATTTCCGGAGCAGTTCTCGCTTTAATTTACCTGCTCGGTTAGTTTTCTTTTGTTATTGTGCTTTCTATGTATTTAAACAGTTGAAAGCGTGGTTGTTTATAATTGTATATTTCCCTTTTTTTCTTTAAGCATTTACCTTGTTTTCCATGCGTGGGCCTTTTTACTTTTCCACGACAATATACCGTCTGCGTATATTCCATATTGTTGGTAGATGGTGTTATACCTAAATATTGACGTGGGTTTGTTTGGAAGATTTTCATTTTTGATTTTTGCGAGTTTAATTAATTTCTGTGGTGTTCCAAATTCTTTCATAATCTCTGTAGAATTGGTCGATATCCGTTTTAATTTTTTTGCAAACAACATTTAACAGATTCTTGGTAATTTTATGTAACGTACAACACGAATATACAACCTGCATCAGTGGATTGCAATCGATAGGGATGCAAATAAAATTGCCGCCACGACCGAGATGTAAACAAGGAAGGGAGATGCGAGTCACTGACATTTGATGTCGGGACGATGTCCTAGTCTGTGTCCCAGCATTTGCACGAGGTTCGCTTACATTCAGTAACGGCGAGCGATTGAATACTCGGAGTCGGCGGCTGGTATCAACGCACATCTTTCGTCCTGGGCGTTTCAGCAAGAACCGAAACAACACGGCCCATGTAATGTTCCGCGTGGTAAGGTGTACGTCAGTCTACAGAAATAAGAAATAAAAACGGCTTAAATCGCAAGGCGCAAGTTTTAAACGACGAAGATAAATCTCGAAGAGTCTGAGAATTGTGTCCTTGAGCTTAATGTACGCAACGGAAGTTACTATTTTAATTGTTTAACTTTTTTCTTATTGATTTCGACGTTCGTTTGTTTGGTTATAAAGCCTCCGTGTTTCCGGCGGTATGTTTTTGTTGTACTTCTCCACATTGTAATTTATTTTTAAACGCACGTTTGATTGTGCGTTCTACTCGTTCTAATTATAGTCTTTCCGTTAAGACAACGGCAGTGAATATGTTTTGTGGAATGACATATCCTGTTGACTTCTTTGTCGTAATTTACTTTAAAATTACATTTAATTTTTAATAACTTCAAAGCGACAGAATTTAATAATGATATGTATACAAGTTGTTTTGCCTCGAAGTTTTTCATTATTTCTTATTCAATTTTTCATTCAGGCATTGTCACATTGCTTCTCATTTATTCATCAATTAATCAATGTAACCTGCTCTCTGCTTCTCAAGATACTGCACTGCTTCCATTCGAACACGTCTTTGCTTGAGAAAAGTTCCTCTTCTAAATAACGTCGACATTTTTAGTTACTCTACATCCTCCTAAAATTCTATAATTAGTTCCATGTATTTTCTATGTCAGCTGTGTTGCTTTCTTACGATTATCGCTTTACACAAATTGTTTACACCAGTGCAGTGGTGTCAAACTCATATACAGTGTGGTGATAAAGTTTGGAACAAAATTCATAAAAGCGTTCTATAATGTTTTTAAGAAAATCGCTCGGACAGGTCAATTTTTGTTTTTGAAATGCCGTTTTCTGACGTTAATTTTTTTGGTATGACGTCATTTGTTTTTGCACAATGACGTCATCATAATTTTTTTTAAATGACAACCCCCACTTTTTTCTTCTGTTTTTAATAGACCTTCTTACTACTTAAACGGTGATTTAAAAAAATTGGTACCTTACATAACAATTTTTTTGAATAAATAACACATTTAAATTTTTTCATTTAAACAAAAATTTTAATTTTTGAAGAAAAAATTTTATTTTTTTCAGAAAAGTTCTTGTGTAAAGAATTAATTCGGTAATTACCACTTAAACATCAAGGAGGTCTATCAAAAACAAAAGAAAAAAATAAGAGGTTAGAACAGTTCCACCAGAATCTTCTGGATTATTATATACTTTAATTCTCGCGTTTCTTTAATTTCATTCTACCCTGACGGTAACATACTCTTTCTCACAATCTCCTTTTCAAGACCTTCAATATTGTGTAGCAAATTAACCCCATCCTCATACGTCTCCTCGCGTTCCTTTTCTCGTTCTTCCACTTTTCTTCTCATCACAGTTTTTTGTATGCAGTTACACATTCTTTGTTTTTGTCCCTCTTCCACTATAGAAATCATATATTACATATTCTTCCGGCATTCAGAATTTATTGATACTCTCCACAATTCCGCATTCGAAATTTCCTCTCCGGTCTTTCTTTCATCGAAGAAACTTGGCTTTCTCCAATGTTATTTTCATATTTTCTTCTCTCCCTCCCACTTCACATACAACCCATCTCCTGTTCTTTTTGTTGCTTCTATCCGCGACAATCTTGCTTATGCATTTCTGTTTTCTTACGTTTTCTAGCCTTCAGTCTTTCAACTACCTATACCATTTGGTGGTATATGTATGATTCTGCATTTTTTTTTGAACCTTCGATAGACAGGTGGTCTCTTCCTGTTTCTTGCAGCTACACATACCAGTGTAGATAATTATAGAAGGAAGTACCTTTTTGTCTACCTTTGCAACATTTTCTCCATCTTTTTTCCTTTCTAATTTCCCATTCCTTTACCCCATACGTTATGATGCCGTTTACATTATCCTCGATAACCATTCTTCTCCAAACTTCCGTTCTCACCGTCTCCGCAATAGCTTCCTTAAACACCCTTCATCCATTCTCGCCTTGTTCCCACATAGTCCATACGGGCTATCCAACTGTTGTTTTGTCTCATTGCACATTTCAAATGCAACCATTAGTTTCTTTATTGTGTCACTTTTATAATCAAAATTTTCTGCCCTCATTCTTCTCTCTGTCCGTTTCCTTTTATCCAGGTAGTCGTGTAGCCTCTTAATAGGTAGTAGGTTCAAAAAAATATAACTTACTTGTTACCACCTTATAAACTTTACGGAAAATAATATTAAACGGACAAGATAAAATTAGTATGTTGATATGTGAGTTTAAAGCACATGACGCTGATCTATAAATTAATAGTTGTTGGTTACATTAATATTGCATTAACCTATAAAGATTTTATTTTTTCTTCAATCTTCAATATTAAATAAAAGCAGTTTCGAAAACAGACTGATATAGTAAGTGTAGTAATTAATACTAATGTAACGTAATAAAAATTACAACTGCTATACCAGGTATAGGTCGCAAGCCCGACAAGCATCGTTCACAATAGCCGTACTGACGATGGGTAATAACCCAGAAATCAACGTTTTTCTGAGGATGTGAACGATTATTATAAGTCGAGCTCGTGTATCAAATAAAAAAAGTAACGTAATACATTTTGTATATATGGAATTTATTTTAATAAAAATACGTAGATTTTTGTTTTATCTGTGTTGAATTTTTCAAAATTCACTTAAAAATTGACCCTTACCTTACTGGTAATGAATATATGGTATTAAATATTTCTATAAATTTAGAGTTGCAGGGTAATATGAAAATCTCAAGAAATTTTGCACAAAGATTTCCATACAGGAAATATCCACACATTCGCATCTATAAGAGGCGTTTACATGAAACACGATTGCGTGAATGTAAAAGATAGGATTCAGGAAGAGAACGGGGTATTCACACGACGGACATCGAGAAGCAAGTACTGGTACCGACGTTATTTGATCCATGTATCATTTAATTCTTCAGTAGGAAATGCGAAAGTTGATTCATTAGTAAGTTAAGTATAAATTTCGCATTTTGTCTCCTAGAACGAATTTAAATACAAATTTAATAAGATTTAATATAATAGATATGGAATAATTGGCGAAATGTTCTTCGTATTGTCTTCTCAATGTATATGAAAATTGTCAAATTTTGATAATTTAAGGGGAAAAATTACTAATAAATAATATTGATAAACCTTCAACATAGGACCACAATTTTTCATATTTAGGTTTCAAATAATGTTAGCTATCTGATAAAATAGTGGGGCACGACCTGTATAATAGAAAGGGGAACCGGAATCAAATAATTATTACAAAAATATTAAACCAAACAAACACTTTAATTAAAATCAAATAAAAGAAATAATGTGTTAAAAGGACAGTTGGAAGGTAATGAAATCGTAAGAAAACCTATCATTTTTAAGTAGCTATATCGCATAACGACAATCACCGACCTTAATAATAGATGTCCGCATGCCTGTGATTATCCCTCATTGATCCCAGAAAGCAGACTTCATAGAACCTCTAATTACGGGGCAGGTGTGAGTTAACATTTTAAATTGTATGTAGTATGAAGACGTTTATAAATTAATTTTTCAAACGAAGATAAATCGAAACGTTTAACGCTGTTGAATAAAAAATTTGTACTAATTTATTTACAAATAGAAAAAAAAATCTAATTAGATATAATTAAAAATCACACTAAACTAATTAATAAATAAGTGAAACAAAGATGAAAAAATAGAAATGTAAACGAAAGCAAAAAATACAACAAAAAAAGAAACGAAAATAAGAGTGATTCGTTGATCGAGAAAATTTCTTCTTAATCTGTTATCTTCATACCTTTTAAGATGTAAGACGAATTTCTTTAATTAATTTTCAAACTTTCTTCTTCGTTTCTTGTTTTGTCCCATCAGTTTTCTTGAGCCTCTGCTTCGGCAAACGATGCATATATTCGAGCCAACCTTAACCGTTCTTCCACTATTTTGTCACATCTGGGCTTTTTTTTATTCTCCGTCAATTACAACTGTGAACGAAACGTCGACAACTAACGTCGAATTAACGCGATTCCAGATTGGATACAAAGAAGCAACATTAAGAAAATAAATAAATTTGTTGTAAAAGTTCATTTAAAAGATTTAGAAATCGTATAGCATTATCTATATAAAAATAAGACTTAACATGGGCGGATTCGTATGGGTGTAAATGGGGTAATTTGCCCCCTAAGATTTAAAGATTCAATTATGTCGTTTATTTTGACAGATTATCAAATTTCAAGTTCGCTATCTTTGTAAATTGACGTTTCAATATTTAAAAAACTTGAGTTTAATATTTTTGACAATTTGAGTTTTTCTTTTTGTAATTTTATCTTTAATTTTCTTTTGTGGCCTTAATTCCATCACCTGAATTTTAAATACATTCTCCAGAGTAATTTGGTTCTATGTATCGGAACTCCATTTTGTTAAGATTATCATTTGTAGATTTTATATAAACTCTTTTTAATTTCCCTTCGACCTTGTCCTTTTCTATACATTGTATTTTGCGCGTCTAGAAATATTTTTTTATAATTTTATAATTTAATTCCTAATTAAACGTTAATTAATAAAGTGCAATATTATGAAAATTAAACGCCAATTCACTTGAATATTAATAGCACGTAATTAAAATAATTAATGTTGCGAAAACTATTTAAAAAAAAGTACAGTTATTTATTAAACCCCTCATAGTGAAACTGTCAGGAACTATAATATTTGCTAAGTAATTGTAAAACACAGAGAACATGTGTCAGTAAATTTTAATTGCGATTTATTTGCATAAAAATAATTGGATTCGTGTCTCTCATTAGCATCTCTAAATGTTCTAGGTATAATCGGTAGTGTTGTAGTCTTTAAAAATGGTGCATAATTTATATAATGATAAATCGTGGTATTTAAAAAGGAATATTGCAAAACGAAAAAAAAAACAAATTGCTTCAAACGCAAGTTAATTTTGAAATGAATTAACTATTTAATTATTAAATATGTAGTACGGTAATTGAATGTTTGACTTGTTGGTAGAAACATTAAATGCCAGAATAAAGCTCACGTTTTGCTGTGGATATACTTTCGTATAAACACGAATAATGGGATTATTTTTATATAATTCCACGGTCATGTATGGCTTCTCATGAAGTTGTTCTTTTTAGTTTCTGGGATAATTGTGTAACGTAATTCTTAACTTTAATGCAGAGACTAATATTTTGATACAGAATAAATAAAAGGTGCTGTAAAAATAAAAATATGATTGATCGATCGTGACTTTCCTTATTAAATTAATTTATTTTATGGCTTATTCATAAAGACGTACGTACAAAATGTATAAGTTTAAAGTTTAGAAACGATAAAATTTACGTTAACCATGATATTATGATACGGCAACCGTTAGCTCAGCAAAGTTACAATTAACCTATAAAAATAACGGCTACTAGTACTTTTAACTTCTTAACGGCCTCTTTAAAAGTCACTTTAAGAGCCGTTTCCGTTTGTTCGATATTTTTGCATTCCTGAAATAAAAATATACAAAATCAACCCTAAAAAATTTGGAAATAAATATAAGTATGTTAATCAAAAAATAAATATATTTTTCACTCCATTCACCTATACTACGTAAATTCGGAGGAGTAAATTAAAATTCTCACTTAAAAAATTCGCTCACTGATTGGCTACTTGCGAGACACATTTACACAGTGTAAATTGCCGTATTCGCAACCATATTTACGGTATTTAATGTTTACATATGTGACAGCTGACAGGTGTCAATTTTAAAGTATTTAAAAAGTCATTTGTTGTTTATTAACAATATAAGAAACACATCTTTATAAAAGTGAAACTAGTCTTCACTTTCTTCACTCATTTATCAATAAACTTAGATTAAACAAGATTTTAGCTTCTCCAAATTATTTGATTGGTAAATAGTGGTAAATTTTTCTCCTTTAAAAGTAATTGCAGATATTCAAAAGAAAGTGTATGTTTTATTAACTTTTTATAACAATAACCGAACAAAAGTAGAATTGGACGTCTAAATAATACGATCAGTGTTA
The DNA here is from genome assembly GCA_018397195.1 of Lethrus apterus. Taxonomy (NCBI): domain Eukaryota; kingdom Metazoa; phylum Arthropoda; class Insecta; order Coleoptera; family Geotrupidae; genus Lethrus; species Lethrus apterus. The sequence goes on along the minus strand of JAFFZR010010291.1, from coordinate 22,916 downwards.
CCAACTAACGGTAAATTCGAAAATTGTTCCAATGTAATTCTGGCTTATGTATTTACTCCTCCGAATTTACGAACATAGTATAGAGCGTAGGACTTTATACAGTTTGACTAAAATGTTTGTAATTTTGGTGTATAATTTAGATAAAATTTTTCGTGGTTTTATTTAAAATTAAATTAAAACAAATTATCAAGGTTTTTCTAGAACTAACAACAATATCACTAAATTTGATACAAAATAAAAAAAATCAATACAAACAAGGAAAATCCATCCATTTGCGTCCATTCTGTAAATTTTATTGGCCATTCTAATCTTCATACACAGAAAAATGATTAATTTAAAATAAATTTATAATTAAATATTTGTTATTAAATTTGAAGTCTTGGTTGAAAGCTCAAGCGTACAAAGATTAGTATCAATCAATTAGAACCAAAAATTTGACACTAATTATCTAATTTTTCAAACGTTGACTTTGATTAGTAACTTGTACGCTCATCCAGTATAGTACGCATGGAAAGTAACTAAATACAAATATTTTTTTTATTCTGAAGCTAAATAGTTAAAAATTATAAATACTTTATGTGTGAAAAACTAAATTGAAGTTATTTTATAACCGGTTGCCGTATACTGTAAAGCGTCAGTTATTATAAGTAGTGGCGTTGTTATTTTTAATTATGTTATTCGAGATACTATCGAAATATTAAAAAGTCTGACATATGCAGGCGGTTATGTATAATTTATTACTCTTTGAATAGCCATTATGCTGCTTACAAGTTATACAATCTTCATTAATTGTACTTATATTCTTATAGCAACGTAAGTATTTTAATTTACTTATTCGTCTTTGTTTCAAAAATATGTAATTATACATTTTGTCGAAATCTTATCTTTGAATTATTTATGCATTCTTCGTTAATTATAACCGCATTTGTTTGGAGGAAGCACACCTTAACCTTAAATGCTATTTGTTAAATCAACATTTATTTTAAGTAATCATAAAAATGAAAAAAAAATTAATTAATAAAACTGATTTCGTAGCCACTGATAATAATAATAATAATAACACCAATAATAAAATTTCATTATTACTAATAATAATTGGAAAATTTGCATCAAACATGTTAAAGCTATAAGCTCCGCATAGAGGGGGCTACCATAAGAATATTTGTAGTCACTTTTATAGGCCTCATACTTCTTACTGTTTGTATTTCTTATTGTTCAACTAATGCCTGTGCAAATATTACTACATTTTAAATCACCTCAATATTTACAAATGCATTTAGCACATAATTTACAACCCGCTTGTCAACTTCAAGTTTTAGTGTTTGTACAATGAATTATCATTGTTACTACTACAAACATAATAAAAAATTATGTTAATAGCTAATACATATATTTTTTTCGTGCTGATTAATGGTTTTTGTTGAAGATTAAATAAAAACATGAACAAATAAACATACATAATGAATACAAAACTATAAAAAAAATCACTCCAAACATGAACGATATGACAGTTAATATAATTGAAATAAATAAGTCCATATTGCTAATAAATATTAATATACGTCGACGATTCATAGGGAAATCGGAACATGTCGAAGAACGTTCACCGATTTCTTCAACATCACGACTACTATTAGATGTGGTATTTGTAATTTATGTTAAATATGTCAATACAAAATTACAAGATTTCAAGTTGTGTATGAAAATGCATAACGTCGGTATTAATTATACGTTTAGTAAAGACTTGGTTTGTCAAGTTAATTGCTTATATACATATATATATAAACACCGTTTCTGAAGAAAATATGTAAATCGAAATACTGCTACAAGGCACTTTAATAATAAAAAAATATAAATAATTCACTTTAACTAATTCACTTTTCAGCGAAAAAACTCATGTGCAAATCGTTTAATTAATCAGACGTAATAAATCAATATCCGGAGTTTAGTTTCTATTCACGTGTGTTTATTAGTATTAAAATGTAGCCATTGCGCCATCGAGTCATTTTTTCCTCAACAGACAGCAAAATTTAAACTTATAAGCATTCTTTAGAAGTAAAGTCATTTAAACCAAGTTAATATGAGAAATGAAACTAAAAACAAACAAAAGTATATACAGTATGTCCACTTAAGTTGGAATCATATGGAAAAAAATTTTATTATTGGTTTTAGGAAAAAAGTTATTCTTGATAAAAAGTTCTGCATGGTCCGAAACTTAAAATGCAACCGTCAGATATCAATTTTTTCAAGCCGTATACGAGGTTTGTCAAAAAATATGAATTCTGCTCAAGAGTAAAGTACGTTTATTTTTGACAAAATCGAAAATTTTCATCGACAAAAGTTGATTAGAATTGAAAATTACATTCAAATATGCAATTAAACTGATCTGTCATAAAAAATCAGATTTTCTTATTTTTTTGCTAACTTTTTTACACATGGATTCTAAATATTTGAAAACGTTATAAATTAGTTTTGAAACATTACCTCTCTTATCTACTATAAACATGATAACTTTTCTTTTTCTTGATGTTTGTGAAGAATTTAGCAATTTAAATTGCTAAATTCCTTTTTTTCCTTTGTGATGTCCAATCCAATGTTTTCTAAACAGTTTTTCCTAGATATATCTTTCCCTTTTCCAGTTTTAACTGCACATATCACTCTTCTCACTAACGAGCTCTGATTCATTCTTATCACGTGACCAGCATTTTACTTTCATACTTTCCCTTCATTACCCAAGACTCACATAAGTAAATTTTGTTTTTCGTTTATCAAAAAGTATTTAAGCAACTTTGACGTAGTTACTATTGAAATTGTGTTAAGTTTTAGAGAAATATTGCAATTCTGACAACCTTCCACATTTAATAAATGTAAATTGTAGACTATTGAAAACGTTGACTGGTTTAATAAGAAAATATGCAGGTATTACCAAACTACAAATACTTACAACATTTATCTGTTATGCATGAATGTGTTACAAGTTTTCATAATGAAATCAGAGGCGTAACTAAGACGCTATAAATCTGCACTACGAATCGAGAACTTTATTTCACGTATTTTAAATACAAAAGCTCCAATTAAAATTTACCACCATCACGCAATCAACAGCGTACATCAGGAAAAATACGCATAAATTACAGTTACAGATTTGATTAATGAAAAAGCGTATTTGAAACAATATTGCGTCTATAAATATTGATGAAGTTTCAATGTTAAAATTAGTGTTAAGTGACAGTTTTTTATTCATTTAATAATAAGTTTACGATCGCGGACGTTGCTATAAAAATGAAATTAACTCATTTCAATGTCGCTTAAAATATAACAAATTAGACGCGGTTACGTTTCCTTACAACACGTCGGTTTATTTGCACGTAGTGTTTCGAAATAAATATCCTGTCGTAACCTGTAAAACACCTTTAATTGTTCAGCTCGTTTAATGGATTTTAAATTAGCGCACCCCCTTTAACTTATAATAATAAAAGAAAGGAAACGTTTAAGTTTCTAAGAATGAATCTAAATTTGTTTAGAAGTCAATGACTTATCGTCAGTTATGGAAAGCCATCCTGAAGTACGCGACGAGCACCGGACTAAAAGGTGCAGGTGTCTGAAGAAACGTTCCGAAACGACATGCAAGGGATGTAAGATACGTGTCCACTCCGGAAGTTGTTTAATTGCGTCAATTCCTTTAAAAGAACACGTGTGATATATACACTGGGAAATATTTAACATCGCAACAATCTAGAATAAAAAATTAACGACTATCTTTTATCTAGCGTTTTTCTTCAGTCGTAAATGAATAATGATTTTCCGTGGCAGCATAATTATGAATGATATATTAAGATGTAATTAATCAAGATATCTTGACGTGTTTAAATGTTTTCATTAAATTACAAAAATTTATTTTTAGTTATGGTTATTAAATAAATATTTTAAAACGAGTGTCATGTTCAGTGAGCAATTATATATGTTAATTTGCCTTAACCAATGGAAAATAAATAAATTGAAAACTTAGTCAAAAGTACAATTACATAAATAATAAAAATATCGATGTATTTAATCTTTTTAAAAATATTTTTATTCACAAAAATTGTCTCCAAGAAAAACTGTTTTTCTTCCATCTGAAGAAGCCAAGGCTTGGTTTGATAAGAAAATAATGGAAAATGCATTGTATTTTCCCAACCGCAGTAATTTTTTAAAAAACACGTTTTTGCTTTGGATTATGTTCTCCATTTTCATTTAAAATCTCTAGTTCTCCATAAAATTTACGGTTTCAATAAAACTGACTTTAAGGTAAACAAGTCATCAACGTTTTGCCCCCCTTTCTTGAAGGTTTTTCAAAAATAATAATTCGTTTCAAATTGATATATTTTACTATGAAAACCATTAAAAAATAATTGTTATAAATTTGTTCCATCAGTTAGTTCAAACAGTTATACGTAAAGTCCATTTGATGAACCAAACTTTACAAGCTTTAAGGCTGTAAAGCTAGGAAAAAACGTGAAAAATACCTAGCTGATATTTCAACCATTCAATCATTAAATTTAATATTGAAACAAATCAGTATGTTAATAAAAAATAATTAAAATTAAATTAAATTAAAATATAATGAATTATTTCAACAGTAAATAAATTACAAATTATTATTTAAAAAATTTTAATTTTATCTAAATTTTGTTCCCTATATTTTGAATGAGATAATTTTATACCTTGATCAGCAAGGCTATTAATAACACTTTTCTTATATATTAAAGAGTGTCCGAATAACAATTATTTTTACATTATAAGGTAGACCGATCAGTTAAATTAAATTTTATATATTTGTTTGTCGTAATAAATATATTTTATCACATTTTCACGTTTTTTTTTTATTGGTTGTTTGCTCACGACTAAAAGACAAGTATAATATCAATTACAGCAGAAATTTGATATTAAAAAAACTGGAAAGAAGAAAAATGTAGTAAGGAAGGAAAATGTGGGAACGAAGGAAAAATTTATTAAGGAAGGAAAAATGTAGGAATAATCAGTTATGTCAAATGTCCAATGATGAATTTGGTTTAATATGCTTAAACAAACACACGCATGTGCTATAAAGAATTAAAAATAAACTAAAATATAGAGAAATAAATTTCGTCGGCATATGAAAAAATATAAGTAAGCGTACATTGAAAATAAATACTTAAAGGCGAAAAGAATTATTGGCAATTTCGTATTAATGTATGCATTTAAAATACATATTTTGATAGTCGACATTAAGAAAATAAGAATTTATTAATCCCGAATGGGAACGGAAACAAGAATATCAATTTAATATTTTCATAAAACCAGTTTGTTCGTCTCATCGCGAAATTTATTACAAGGCTGATATATAAATTAAAAGTACCAACACCTTTTTGTGTACAGGAAATTATAAGTTTTATAAATGTCACTTCCACTACAAATTAATTTCACATTGTCATGCAGATACCCTCGACTGCAGTTGCATTTACAATTATGTCATTCGTGCGGTTTGGTGATATTAATTTAGCTTTGTAGTTTTTTTTTTTAGCAATTGTTTTATAATAAATAAATTGTTTATGCTCTGTTTGTATTTCATGAATATAAAACATGTATTATAATATAATTTTAATACACGCTTAAGCGGCAGATGTTTGACTTGAAGACCTTTATAATATACTTCAATTTATCTCATATTATACCTTTAATATATCCAGAAAAACTAATTATTTTTCAACTAATTGGATACATACATATTTATATCCATTTTAAACGTATTTTAAACGCCATAATTGTATCTTTTCTACATATGTTTCTATGTTTTCTCTTATTACCTAATTTATGTTATGTGTATTTTGACAAGACTAATCACATCTGTACATATTTAACTTCATGCGATATTTCCTTATCTAAATATATAAAACAACACGCCATTAACATTTTATTATTATTCATTTTTTTTTCTTATACATAATTAATTTTTTGTATGTTGTATCAAAATACAGGCTGTCTCGACCTTCTGGAATTATAGAATTGTGTCTATTGTGTAAAGGAATTTAAATTTTCCTGGTAACTATAAGAGACATCAAATAGTGCCTTTTAAAAATATTTTCCTACATATAGAGTGATCAATAAGTAGCGAACCAGTCATGTACTTTATAATAATTGTAAATGGAACAACCTGTATATTTTTGCAAATTGTGATTCCTTGTTGAATTTTAATATGAATTTATGTAAGATATGTCATATCTAAACCTTACCGTTTTGCAGATATTTAGGTTTAAAAAAAGTTATTATTATTAATTATTATAATTATCATCTACTTAATTACTTAATCCTTATGCGTATCTACCCTTGCGGGTGTAACGCGCTTTGTGAAATCGGGAGGGGGGGGGATCCTCTTCAATATTTCTCTCCATCTTCTTCTGTCTTCGGTTACTTGAGTAATTTCTAGTTTTTCTCCACGTTTTCTGCCGCTTTTCTTATTTCTCCTTGCCGGTAACTGCCGTGTGTTTCTTGGTCGACCTCTACTTCTCTTCCTTGTTGGTGCCTCTTCATATACTATTCGTGTTATCTTTTCTTCCTTCATTCTCTTAATGGGTCCAGACCATCTCAGCTGATTCTCTTCTATTACATGTTCTACCGGTTATGTTCTCAGTTTTTGTCTATTTGTCTTATTTTCTGTAACAATCTCATTTCCTTTACTTCAATTTCTCTCCTATGCTTTTTAGTCATTGTAAATGACTCGACCCATATGTGATCACGTGACCATGTGATGACATACGTAATTTTGAATTAAAAAATTTTATTTTCGGGAATTTGAAAAAATTTAACTTGTTACATAAAAATAAATATTTTATCAAATTTTATAAACGATTATGAAATTATTATCAACAAACCTAAAAAGTATTTTAACGGTCTTTAAGCAATGTTAAGTTTGTAATTAGTAATTTAAGACGATTATTACGACAAATCGGTAAGTGGTTTTCCATCGTGGGAGATGGAGTGACACAGGTTGATTGTCTTTGTCGAGGTAGCCGGATTCTCCTAGCGAATCCTTTAAAATCCTTTACAATGGGCCTCTTGGTCTAACTGCTGCAGATTCCCCTGTTTCAAATAATAATAATAATAAACCCATTATCATCAGAATTCTATGTACTTTAATTACATTTTAATAATTGTATTTTGATAAATTTGAGTCCGAATCCGACTTTGAATAGTATACATACGATATTTTTAGCGCTAAACAGTTTAAATACATGTATACGTAACATGTACTGGTAATTACGCTGCTCTTATATTAAAGTTGTTTTGTATTTAGTGTTGTTATAATTTAATGTTTCGTCGGACTTTCTTTGCGATTAGAGAAAATTTGATATAAATTATTGTGGTTACTTTCAAGCGAACAATGTTTTAAATTAAATAGACTGTATGATTATACAAAGCGTTTCAATCAAGTTTTTCAGGCGAAAGTCTTTCTGGAATCGTTTATTTAACAAGCATTCTAAAATATGTGGTTTATAGAATATACGATGTAATAATACATTACAGAGAACATAAACTTCTTATACAGTAATCTCGTCCCGCGAAATAATTATAAACTTACATCGATAAGCATAATCTCCGTATCAGTTTCGGCCGGTATTAAATGCCAAATTTATTATTTATTTTACGTCAATAATTCATAATTTTTTAAATTACTTCAATTACTTACCGGCGAAGTAATTTATCTTGCGCTTAATTAATGTAATGAAAAATGTCGAAATGTGTATAATTTATGTTGAATTAAATGTCAAATATCACAGGTCTATTTCTCGAGGTTAATAAATTTTATAACCTTAAAGCCTTTTTAAAAACAATTTAATTTTAAGATACATCATATAATTTTTAAAATATTTTTTAACTTAAAATTCATACATCGCATTTTAATTTAAAAAACTACAAACGAAAGCTTTTTAATTTTTCTTTTCAAAAACAAGTATAATTTAGGTAAAATCACTATAAAAATCCAAATGTCAAAAACATTAAAAAAACTACTACGTACTGTAATATTAATTACAGTTGGAAAAGTTCTCATGGATTGGATTGTCACGTAAGAGAAATCATTCTTATAAAATATTTACTTGATTTTTCAGTGCCACAATAAAATGGAAAAATAAATTGTCATAAAAGTTAAAATCAGTCATTGTTTTTTTTTTCAGTCAAATCTAAACAAGGTTTATATGCAATAAAAATATTTATTACGTTAAACTAATGTATTAAAATATAAGAAAAAATGTATTATTTAAATGACTTGTTATTACCAAGGAACTAATGCAATTATTACTAATATAATTAAACAAAATCATAACTAGGATAAAAAATATTTTGACCAAAATCTGATGGAAATGAGATGAAGGAACAGAATAAGTATTTTCTGGGATATTTTGACAAAAATGGATTTAAAGGTAAAGTTTGTGCATTGGACGATTGCAAATCGTTTTATATGGGAAAGGATGGAAGAAAAGAGAAAAATTTCTATAAAGAAGGAAATGGCAAATTGGAAAAAAAATCATAATGAAAATAAAGACTATCGATACATGGAAAGAACAATTTAATCAATGATACAGTCACTCGTTTTTCAGGACAATTTAAAATTATTAATAAACCTTGCCATCATTAATCACTGCGATGATATTATACAAATAACCAGCATTTAATTTGTTATCTCATGTTAATATTATGATTAATTACGCTGTATATTTTTCATTAATTACGTTTAATCGTATTATTATTTACTTACAGTTATGACATATAGTGGAATTAAATGCGTTTATGCAAAGTAATATCTTGCCCGTTTAATTATAATTTCTAATTGAAATATAATTACATCGAATTTATGAAAGTCAAATTTCACGCAAATTTTCCGTTTAAACTGATTGTCACTATTCTGCGAAATTTCGTTTGTTAATTACATTCTTGGTCGCTGATGTGTGAAGAAACAAAGTGTATCAGGTAATCCGCCGATGGATAAAATGGAATATCAAACTGAACTTTTACAATTGTTGATAATATTAATATTAATATTGCAAAAACCGACCAACTGAACTTGTTAATGGCATAAAACCAACGATAAAATGCAATATCATCCAATAACGGCAACATTTTTCAAATAATTGCAAAAATTACCATTCCGAAGCTTTATTATTGATGGATGTGTTAAAATTGTTAGACTAAATGTTCCACTGAGTTTTATAATAAACTATCAAATTAAAATAATTATCTAATACCATATAATAACAATTTCCATATAATAATAATGTATATAATCTTTTACGCTTAATTAAGTAAATTATATTTTGCGGTATTATTATGTTTAATTATTAGCTACACAAATTTAAAAAATATACATTTTATTAAATATATGTTAATATAAATTAAAATGTTAAATTCAAGGAAAGTAATTAAAAAACAAAGTACTTCAGTAATATGTATCATAAGTTGAAATAATAAAATAAAAGTGCTTTGACTGGCGAAAAAATTGAGAAAATTGATCCACACGATGTTTAAAAAAAAAGGAATAAATAATAACAGTATATTTATTACATTTTCGTGTTTTTTTTTTTACTAGTTGCTTGTTCAGGAGTAAAAGATAAGTTGTTATCACATTACTTTAACCTAGACTCCTAGAGTGTCGAAAACCCTTTATCATTTCCATTTTTTTATATGATAGATGCAATTTTTAACAGGTAGCTTATACGCCGAACAGGATCTCTGTCTTAGGAATTTTTAAATGAATTTCACACAAATTGTTAAAGGGTTGCTTTAGATACACTTGCCAAGCAGTGGCGTAGCGAGGGGGGGGCAAGGGGGGCATCATACCCGGGCGCTACTCACAAAGGGGCGCAAAATGGTCCGCAAAACAAAAATTTCAAAATCTTGTTTTCTCAATTACATTTTTTGTCTCAAATTTAAAGCCTAGGTTGAGCCTATGACTTTATTTATTTTACTTTATTTACTTATTAATTTGCGAGTATATTTTACATATAATATTATATATTTTCGAATGGGGGGGGGCTAAAAAGGTATTGTGCCCCGGGCGCGAGTTAAGCTCGCTACGCCACTGTTGCCAAGTAGATCGACGTGGATGAGTTCTTGAATTTTAAATTTAAATCTTGTAAGTATAATGTTTGGGCGTAAATAGATTTCGTTCCATTCCATAATTTTTCCCGCACACATAATAATAATAAAAATAAATGTCTTTATTGTACAAACTGAAGAACGAAAACACAAAAAACAAATACAAGATACAAAACAGAAGTAAAGTGTCCCTTCTTTTGTAACAACCCTTAGGCGGGATTCAGAGAGTAAGGCTAAAGTTTACTCTTCTTCTGCGACTCAAATCTTCGATATTAAAAAAAAAAACATTTAACAATAGCATATGCCCAATAAGTATGAAAAACAAAAAAAGCATACAAAAAAAGTAACAAAATATGATATTTATAATTTCTAACGCAGTCATTCTACTTTCTACCTTCTACTAGGCACTACTTTGTTGTCTGTTATAACCTCGATGAAATTTTTTAGATTTTCACATAGTTTTCCTTTACCAAACAGCAGCACAGACGATTTCTTTGTATTGAGTTTAAGACAATGCTTTTTAGATATCTAACATATTCTTTGAATATCGCAATTCATCTGCAAGACGGCGCACGGTGTCGCTCCATGTATCACCAGAGAAGGAGTTATACAGTTGGAAGTCGTCTGCGTAAGCAGAAGCAGAATTTAATTTGATTCACCGAAAATGCTGTATAAATAAAGAAAAGAATGGGAGCTAGGATAGAACTCTGAGGGACACCGAAGGGAACACCCATCGCGTCTGAAATGGCACCCGGCTGAAGCTGCATCGATCATTTAGATAGTTCCTCATCAAGGCAATTGAACGAGGACCAAAACCTACATATTTTAATATCATAGTCCACCGTATCGAAAGCATTGCTGAAACCAAATATAATAGGATTAAAGCGGATATAAGATTTTTATTGGAAGCTGCAACTAAAACCCTGACTGATTATCAGGTAAAATATTATTACTGTTGAGGTAGTCAGGCATTTGCTGCTTGACGACTTTTTCCAGAATTTTGGATAAAATTGACAAAAAGTTGGGCACAACGGCTAATCTACGTACAGCTGTGGATTCATAAGCCATTCATAAGGCATACAAGTATATTATCCTTTATTATATACTGTACATTTTCCATAGCACATTTTTAATAATTTACGTTATGTTAGATTATCAAATATAAATAAATTTTGTTGACGCTTCTGGATGAAAAATAACATAAAAGCACATTTGGAAATATAGAGTTAAATAGAAAGAATATATTAGTAAAAATATATTATTAATTTGAAAGGACAGTAAAAAATTGTTCAGTTATCCGAAAGCCTTTCCTATTAAAGGAAAAGTATGAGAATATGAAGAATAAGTCTTTCCCTTTTAAGACGATGTTCCAGTACCTTAATAAAACCATTATGGTGAAAATAATAAACCGTCAATTCAGACCTTCACAGTGACGGTATGAAAACTCTGGTAAAGGATTACCAGAGAAATAGATCGAATTTTGCAAAATGCTCTGCAATCTCTGCATAAAAGACTGATTGACTCAAAAGTTAAATTAAATTGCAACGAATTTTTCATGTTCAATAGCAGAGTGTTGTCACAGTTACTTATTTTGTAACTTTTCATAAACTAAATTTAAATATCTTATTGGAGTATTTTGTTATTAAATGGAATTTGTAAAGTTTCGTCAAATGTCATATTCACTGAATTTAAACTAGACGCTTTTATATATTCAATGTTTAAGTAAAATGGCCTTGATCCCCAACACGAATCCGCGAAAACGGCAGGTCTAATTTTTAATATTCGTCCCAGTTCATGTCTAAATTTTAATACGTTTAGAATTAATTGTATTAACAATGACTATGTGATACAAACAAACTTAATTCGAAGTTTCTCGAAACTTCTTTCTGAAAAATCGATGTGTGTGGTAGAAAACCACGAATATATTTATTTCAATTAAGACGACTGTCATGGACGTACCAACGCAACTTATTTAATAGTTTCGGCCGTTACAAAGGAAAAATCTCAAAGTGCGTGCGCGATTGTAAAATGGTGTGAATCGATTAATATTCCGTGTCAGTCCTGATAAACCCACGAGCCGTTCGATGCGTGTTACGATTGGCCGAAAAGATTTAAGAACCGCTCGTCGTATTTATTAACTGTGTGTTTGGCATTTTTTTTTTTTTTTCCTATAATATATTTACGATCGTTTTATGTATTGTCTTTTTAATATTGAATGTTGCCTTCGGAATTTTTGATTGGACACACATGTAGATGGCAAGATAACGCGAACGGAATTATTTATCATGTCGGCTTAATTACAGTATTTTTTTATAGATGACCTAGTGATAATATATCTATGATGGTGTTTTATTTCTCTGGAAAACACGGAAAATCGAGACATGAAACGATTTTTTTCGTGTTCACTACATGTCATGTTTTGACTTTTTTTTCGTTGAATTTTATATTATGCTATGATATTTTATTTATCTTGAACATATAAAATTGTATAAATAATAAATAAAAATACTAAAATATAGTTTAAATATATGCACTGGATACATGCCTTTTAACTTACTAGGAAAAAATAAGTTGAAGGTTTTCGTGGTCGCTAACTGAATATCTTGGACATCTTTAAGGTTGAGCTAGCTCAGTGATGGCGAACCTTTTTGAGAAGTGGGTCAAATTTTGTTCATTATTTTTTTAATATTAGCCCGTGGGTCACTAAGTTAGTGCCCCCCCCCCCAGGTGGTAAAAAGGGTCCCAATAATTTGTAAACACCGAAAATTTGTTAACAGAAAAACTTAACAGTTGACCATTTTTATGGATCTCGCTTTTAAAATCCTCTAAAAAGGTTTTCGTTTAAGTTTTTCCGTTTGTCTGTTCCTCTTTTATGACATAAAAAATAAGTTTATTAAAATCAACGCGTGGGTCATTTAAAAATCTTTCGTGAGTCAGTGTCTGACCCGCGGGTCATAGGTTCGCCACCACTGATCTAGCTGTTAGTGAAAGTATGTTGTAGATAGGAATAAATAAATAGATCTGTAGAAATTATTGATAGCTTTCTTATACTTTATAGATTAGAATTAAGGCAAGATATACTTCTATTAAAAAAAAAAAACATAGATTACTTTATTGTTTTAAACGGAAAGTGATTGTTAACAGATTATTTTTCATCTTCTGTCTGTTTTAATATCTCTGTTTCCATTTTTATTTGAAAAGCTATATATAACAAAGTCATGTAAATAAAACAAAGACAATTTTACAGAACAAGTGAACTTTTATTAGAAAACCGTTGACAGAAACGGTCAGTTTTTAATTTTTATTTGCATTTTTCTTTTCCATAATTTTTATAATAAAGTATAATATAGAGTATATAATAAATATGAGCATCGTAATTAATTTATCCTTCTACAATTTTTTCCACTTCAACCGGAAGTGATATTAACTATTTTAGAAAAATGAATATTGCAAGTTGAAGATAAAGCGCGAGTATATAAAAATCCAGAATGTCAGTCAAAATTTTATTATGTATTTCAAACAAATAAAATATACAATTCAATAAAATCCATTGAAATCCACAATAAATTTATTGTTACGTAAAAATTATTTGAACTACTAAGAAAACATCACAGTTATTTCAAACAGTATTGTGACCTTTTAAAAACCGCAAACCGCTTCCATTATATTCATTTTAATCTGTTAACCGTTTTATGGAAATTCTTATCAGTTCATGAGCAACAAAATGTTGAACAATTTGTCCTGGCCTAACCAAAGTCACCATGACACTTTTTCACGATAAATGATGATCGATGTGAGTTTATTTGCGTATTTTTAACAAAATAAAATGGTATTCCGATTTTCAAAATGTCCACAAGAAATGCGTGTTTTATAAAAGCAATGTTATTAAAAAATAATATTTTCATATATAAAATGAAGTATAATTACATATTATCGATGCGTATTTGATGATACTTCAGGGAAAAGTTTAAGATTTTTTACTTGTCAGTTTAACAATTCAATTTATTGCGAGTCAGTTTTATTAATTAAAAATAATAATAATTCTATGAATATCAATTTATTTCACACATAAAAATTCTTCTTTTTCTGTTTTTTAACATATTTCGATAGATCTTTATATCTTGATCCTTAAAGTGAGAACAGGTGGTTTAAACTCAGAACAAGAAGTTATACGTAAGCAGACAGAATATTTTCAACTTTCAAAATTTAGTAAAAAAATGAAATTCAATGACAGCTCCAGCCTTCAATTTAGAATTAATTAGTTTGAGAAAATAGCTCATTTTCAAAACTTTTAATGATGATATTCCTTATATTTTTTTATAACAAATTTATTTCTTATTTCATTTTTTAACCAATTCCGCCGATTGTAAGAAACATTTTTGTATATGGAATCGTTAGTTTTAAAAATTGAATGACTAAAAATTTTTGGAAAGAGAAAATCACGTTCCTACGAATGGTATCCTAAAGGTGTGTCTTCATGTGACATGCATTTAAGAAAAAAATTGCAAGGAACTATTTTATAATTTATTTACAATTTATGGTGCATTTTATACACTTTTATATAAATTATAGCATGGAGTTTATGAGAGAAGCGCGTTAGTCTTTCATTTTCATTTATGATTCTAGAAAACTTACTTTAGACAAACTTATTTTGTTTCCAGCTGAAGTATTACAATTTTTTCCTATTCCACTATTGAAAATATTCTGTGAATTTTTGACATAAAAATAATTATATTATTTATACATACTTTATTTTCTACTTCCAAGGTGATAATTCCAGTGATGACACTCTTTATAACTTTGATTTCGATTTATTTGATGTTTGATTTTTGTTTGTTGTATTTCATAATGGTATTTTTTGTACTAGATTGTATTTTTATTATTTTTTTATTGCACTCTAAACAAAGATTTTTTCATATAGTTTAATAAAGTAGTTTCTATAAAGCATTTTCTACATATTTGATGAAAATTATAATGTAGATTAATTTACGTAATTTGCCGAGAAAAATATGATTTTAAAAGGACGAAGGTGCAAAATAAATATTTAAAGAATTCTTTACTCAAATTGTCTATCCTTACACTTCAAGGGCATAATCTTCGGCACGATCGACAACTTAACAAGATGTTTTTGTAAGGCTTCGTTAAAGTTCAAGCTCTTAAATCACGTTTACTAAATTGACGGACGAATTTTCAAAGAAATAAGACATGATGGTTCTTAATGATGCAATAATGATAAATCAGTGACATTTATTAAGTTTCCCAATTTTCTGCAAAATTCGCAATTTATAGGGATTTTGCAGAATGTACATATTAAAAAGAATCATTAAGTATATACAGGATCATTTTGAAATAGGTTCCATTATTTCAGCAGGTGATAGCTGACCTTCACCCAAATCCAAATCCGCAAAAACGGCGGTCCATTTTAAATTTTCCAAAAATGTCCTTTTTTGTATGGGCATTCGGTTCTAAGTACAGTCAGACGTCCACTTCAATATGCGTCGCGTGGAAAATAAACTTCCCTTGGCTGGAATAACATGAAATGTTGCAAAACAACTTTATTATCTATAATTCAGCTTTATTTTCATATTTTATTCAAAACTAAAATATTTTTATATTACCGTCGTTTTTACATATTTGTGGTTGGGCTATGGTCAGCTTACCTGTTAAAATAGCGGGACTTAATTTAAAATGATCCTGTATAGAATAATGATTTTGTTAAAAACAATTTTATTGCACAACAAAAAAAAGTTAAAAACAACATCCTATGATGACATTTCTTTTGTCGAAACACCCATCTAGATTTTAGTAAATCGCCGTGAGGTTCCGGTGATTATTATTTTTTATTATTTTATCATTGTTTAAGCCACAGTCTCTGTTTATTTTTAGTTTGTCTATTTGCGAAAAAAGGACTTGATTTTTGTGTGAATTAATGTGTGAAATAAATTAAATTTGTCTTAAATCCGAACGTGTTCGTGAAGAAAACAAGGGCACGATGAAAAGACAAATAATAAAAAATTAATACTATTAGAAATAATGGTCAATTTTTAAAATTTTATATTACAAATTTTGGGAAATATTTTAACGAAAAAATTAATAAATAACAAAAAATAATAAAAAATATACACATAAACAATCTTAATTTGGCGAGTCAAAATTCCATTGGTTTGAAAGTTGATTTCTTAGAGGATTTTTATTTTTATCGATTTTTTTTTATTATACCCATATTCTTATTGTTAATTTCGTTTTTGGTGAAATACGTTATGGATAATAAGTCGTATTTGGACTGTAAAATTTATATTAAACACACAATAAAATAAATAAAACAAACATTTACGTGGCAGTTTTGTCGCTTCTTAACATCTTCACTTCATTTAAAATTAAGCCTTTTAATATGACTAATTAACGTAATACTAATGACAAGATATTTTGATAAAAATATAATAATTATTAGTTATAATAATTATAATTACATCCTGAATCAGGATGTAATTATAATAATTTTTATAATAATTTTTTTAATATATTTTTTTAAATAATTTAAATTTAAAAAGACGTTTTATTTTGAATCCATTTGAAATAGTGCCAGAGTATCACAGATTTTTTTGCTTAATTACGAAAATAGGGGGCGGCAAATTTAGGGTTCGCCCTGGGTTGCAGAAATCCACGCTACGCCACTGATCCTGATCGATGTACTTAAAATCAACTTTATAGCTTCAGCGTATATTTTTCTCATAAACTCGAAATTTTTCATAAAAAACTAATTATTTCACTTGATTTCCTCGATGTTATGGATTCGACGATGATGATTATTCCTAACAATATGATAGCGACTAGTGTCATTAGCGCATAATCCAACTAAGAAAATCAGTGGTCATAGAATGAAAATGAAACACGTTTCAGCAATTTTTCCAAAATTATTTCATTTCATCATTTTCAAGTACCTCAATATTTTATAAAATAATTAAGCGATTGGACAAAACCATATACTTCTATTAAGTCACTTGCGAAGTATTAAAGTATTCTGCGAAATTTTTTAGTATTTTAAAAATAGAGGAAAATTATGAAACAGAAATTTTTCTATATGTATTCTATATTAACATATAAATTCAAGGGATTAAATTTAAACAATTTGTATTGAATTTTAGCAGGTATTCGTATTCTTATCTAAAAATCTTCAAATTTATTAATTATATGTAGAAATCTAGTAATAATAACATAAAAATATAATGATAGGAAATACAAGAAAATTACTATAATCAGAAATGTACCTAATACATACATGTGCAACAGATCAAGTATTTTCAGAAAAGATAAAATAACAGGAAATTTCATTAAAAAAATAACATTTTTCAAAAAATGAAAATAAAAATTATAAAAAAAATGTTTCATTTTGTAGTTTACATTAATATATAAATGCAAGTGATTAAATTTAAACAATTCGTATTGAAGTTTTTATGTTGCAGCGCGTCGATTCCAAAAATCATCAACGAAGCTTTCGTCAGGTTGTAGAAATGTTGGTGTTTCTACGGAAAATTATAATAGGATAATGCTTACCTGTCTTGCATAATAATCGTTGTGATTCATATTGTCTCGATGATGAAGCATGTCGTGATTGAGCTCCCGGCCAAGGTCCTGATCCAGGTCCCGCATATCGGGATTCATATCCTGAGCCGTGTTTCGCAGACCCTGGTGATGTTGTGGCATGTTTTGGTGGTGGTTTATATCCCGAGGCATCTCTTGTCCCAAACAGGAGGGTTGTATATCCCCCATGCCTCTTAAGTCGCCCATCCCCACCCCTATCATTACCGGGGATACGTTTGATTCCCAGGTATCCTCCATCTTGAACGTTTAACGCCTACGCACCGCTGGTCCTAATGAGCGATCGCTACGTATGCAACCGGATGAACAGAATCCTCCGCGTTAAATAGAGTCAATCCTTTTCAAGCGATTGTCTGTAAATTTGATTTACTGCTAAACTTTTTAACGATAAATTATCTCTGGGATTTGAAACAATTTAATCGATGCGTGAAATTTTATAGGCCATTTTGCGGCTTATTAAAACACAATGTTTCTATTGTGTCCGCTAGACAGTTTCAGGAAGTACGCGCAATAAAAATGGAACAATTCTCACCTAACTTTGTATTAATTTTTATGCACGGCGTATTTAATTTTTAACATACACTTATTCTCCAGTGCGTTTAAGAAGTTTGGGTATTTATAATCACATAGTTTATTTAATAAAAAGAGCGCTTCGTTTATTAAATGCACTTTTATGTTACCATTTATATTTACACTACGATTAATTATTTATTAAAGAGAAAATTTTTGTATTCATGTGTTTTTCGCAATTCACCACGAAGAGTGTCCTTAAGAAGCGCGGGAAAACGTCGCGGCGATTTTTAAAAACTTTTTCTTTTCAACACTTTATGTATTAGTATTCCAGCCTCTGTTACCACCACGTATAGAACACGTATGCTGACGGTGTACAAGACCATGCATGTGGATTTAGATAGGTTGAGTGTTACAATGCGAGACCCGGTGTGTGCGGACAGCGGTACCGTCGGTAGCGCGAGGAGACTGCGTGCGGTCGGTGGTGACCGCCCCCCTCTACCCCCACCGTGATGCACTGTGCCACCCCCGGAACTCTATTATAATTAGCTACACGATGTTATATATGCGCTTTGTAACTATAGTGTTAAAGTTCAATTTGCAAATTGCAAATTTTCATGAGTTTTTCAGATTTTCTATCCTTAACGCGTACATGTCAGATACTCAGTACAGCTTTTAAAATATTCAACAAACAAATCAAGTTCTTTAAACATAAATGAAAGTTAATTAAATCTGTTTTAATACAATAAATGTACAATTTTAATTATAATAATTTGAACCTTATGAACGAAAAATGACAGAAAATGGAACGGAAATCAGATAGAGTCAGTATAAAAGATAAAATGAGAAATAAAACAATAATAAAAAGGTTTCAAGTCAAAAAATCCAACAAAATTCGTAATGATTACCAACTCAGATTTCTTAAGAATGCATGAAGAAAAATTACCAAAGATAACACTGAATATGGATGTAGATGGGAAAAAAGCTAAATAAAGACCACCAAGTATTGAATACTAAGACATGGAAATATGCGTTCAAAAAGACACGAGACTGTAAAGAATGAAAAATATTTCAACAGAACTGGTAGAAAGAGACCAGAACTAGGAATATCATCAAATTGTAAGCACAAATTATAAGATAAAATATTTTACGCCCTTTAAGATGATGTATTAAGAAGATTTTTACTGAGCAATCATATTTACAAAAAATCTATTTCCGTCTCAAAAAAATTGAATTACCAAATGGCACTTGATATCTTAATTCATGCGATAATTATTTTCTTTAAACGTAATTTGTCATTTTCTGCTTCAGGACGAACGACTGACAGATATTTTATTTACGGACACAAAATATTACACACATATTGTAAACATAGAATTTACGCATTTGATTTATTAAAGAAAGAACAAACGATAGAAATCGCAATGGTCTTATTTTCTAATACGTATGTGGCGCCCATTTAAAAATACATGACAATTACATTAAAAGTCAAGTAGTTTTCCTAGTTTTCCGTACTTTTTCAAGACGGTTTACTTAGTTGTACCCGTTGTTTTCGTCATTGACGTTGCTTAATGCCCATAATTACTTTTATCTAAATAAGTATGCTACTTGTTAATGCACATCCGTATTTATAATGTTATTGTGGTTACAATGATTATTTCTCTTTAATTATTTTAAAACTGTAATAAACCTGCAGAAAAAATTGAACTATAATGCTACATTTTCTTTATTGTTTTGAGTCCTTATAGTTTCATAACAGGAAATTATAAGTGCTATTACAATATATATTTTTTAAAATATTGAATGGGTATTAATATTTGGAACGATATAATTTTTAAAAATTCGCACAATAAATAGCGAAACATTTGTGAAACACAATAAAAATTTTAAAACAAAATTTATCGTTATTTTTATTATTGAAATAAAAAAAAATACATGTGACAACATAAATAAAATGGAAACATTCAGAAATACTGGTGAAAAAATTTGAACAACACAACAAAGTGTGCATTTAGTTTGATGTGAAAATTGTTTTAATGTTGCATTTTAAACAATGTACTGTACGTTATTTTGAACAAATTAAGATTTCGAATATTTGCACTAAATTATTATTATTTCAGTCGACATCGAGGCGATATCAATATTATATAATTATACTAATTATAATCGTTTGCTGGGATTACTCCTGATGTCTGATTTTAAAGAACATACTTGATTATTTCGAAACTATTGATTTTATAAAAAAATATTTCAATTTTACTTCGGTATATACAGTCAGGCCGACGAGAGGATGTGATATCTGAGACTTTTGTCACGGGCCTGGCATCGAAAAGGGCCCAGACGTGTCACATAAGTGTGTATATAATGCATTGATGGTGACTAGTGATCGTATTTGAATATTTTTTATAAACGAAGCGGCAAATGTTTAGGCGTGTATCGTACGATTTGTAGCAAAGAAAAACTGGGAGCGCTCGACTTGATACTGACATAAACTAACACGGCAGTCAACCAACTACGTTGTCATTTCGGAATAATGCTGCTTGAAATTCATTATTTTGCTGTGCGAATGGTGTTTTTTTCTAGCGCTGCACCAAGCACAACACGATTCAGTGGCGTCGTAGGCGAATCGCAATAATACGAAGTGTAGTAAACATGCTGTCTTTATCCTGCCAAAGTTATGAATTCGCCACGCCAATGGATCGTAGCTGTCCCCACCAAATAAAATATTTCAGTCCGAACACAAATGATGACGTCAATGACGAAATGATTAAAGATTACGCTAATCATAAAGTGAGGAAGTGAATGAGGCTGACGAGGCTGATGAGGCAATAAAAATTTAAAACTTCTCTTTTTTTTTTTAATGGAACCCAATGTGTTCAAACACTAAGTACGTTATTTTTACTTTACTTTATTTATGTTATTATCAAGGCAGACGCTTATAGTATTTTTATAAATTTGTAGCAATATTAATAAACAAAATGTACGAGAATATAAGAAATAAAGAAATAGCCAAAATTTCAATAAAATCAAAAACTAAAAATATTTAAAAGAAGCGTTTTTGAAATCTCGACGCTACCTAAACAGATTTGTTACATTTACATCCAATCATATGTCAGCCAATCACAAAATCCCACACTAACCGAAAAAACTGAGTCAAATAAAAAGTTGATAAAAACCCGCACGAATCGAAATTAAAACACATTACAAAAAATTGTTTTTCTACACAGCGTGCACCTGTTAAATAACGTATTATGATTGGATTTGTTGTTGATGTTACATCCAATCATATTTTAGTTAATAAAATCGCGTCCCTAGCAAAAACTTCACCTAAATTGATAAAAACTGAACCAATAGTAATTTTAAAGCCAAGAAATTGAATGCGTTCAATATGGATATGGATATGGATATGGATTTGTATTTATTTCATTTCCGTTTACATTTTTTGAACGTGGGAATGATACAATTTTATGCTAAACAACGTTTTGTTAATTAAACATGAATGACTTTTTTAAATTTTAATTATTAAATAATAATTTTGATTGGATTGAAGTTTCATTGTTTTTTTTTTTTTTTTTATTATTATTGTCAAGTTATTATAATTCAAATTTCTTCTTCACTGAATAAAATATTTTATTGTGAAATTTTTAACTTAATCCTTATAAGACTTCTTTCGTGCTCTATTACTTCACACCTCATCTTGCCTTGTTTTTCTTGGTCTGCCTTTTGTTTCCTCTTTCTTTGTAATTGTCGTGTCCATACTGTATTCGGTGAGAATACATATACAATCATAAATATCTTGCAAAAAAAAAAAAACAACAGCAAGCAATATACGTATATACAGGCTGTTCAAAGTTATCTGCGCACTATTGCTATTTTCGTTATTTTTGGAGCTACAGAGTCGGTTAAATTAGCAAAGATGCAGTGATTTTTCCGCTGATTACAACGGTCCACACAAAAAAAAAACAATTGCGCATCACATTTCAGAGCCAACTCAGATAATTAGATTTTTTTTAAATGGAACAACCTGTATATTTATGTAGCAGTCGGTAGAAAATGAAATTTTGCACAAAATCTTCTTATACTACTATAACCCAGAAATGAAAAACAAAAGAGCTACGACGACATTAATACAGGTCACATGTGATAACTTCGTTAGTAGAGAAGCTACAGTGTTGGTCAATACATCAACAATGTGTAGTTTTTTCTACTGATTACAATGGCATACTCAAAAAACAATTGCCAGTCGCATTTTCGAACTGCTTGCTTTGATACTCATTTACTTATTTTACTTATTTCATCTTACGGTTGTACTATTAGAAGAGTATTCTATGTAAAATTTAACTTTTTATCAATTAAAATATACAGGATGTCTCATAAATTTTTTTTTTGTTAGTTCGAAAATGCGACTCGCAATTGTTTTTTTTTTTTGAGTACACCATTGTAATCAGTAGAAACATTTTTGATGTATTGACCAACACTGTAGCTTCTCTACTAACAAAGTTATCACATGTGCGCTCACCTGATGTATTAATGTCGTCGTAGCTCTTTTGTTTTTCATTTCTGAGTTATAGTAGTATAAGAAGATTTTGTGCAAAATTTCATTTTCTACCGACTGCTACATAAATAAACAGGATGTTCCATTAAAAAAAATCTAATTATCTGAGTTGGCTCTGAAATGTGATGCGCAATTGTTTTTT
>JAFFZR010010290.1:0-59422 GCA_018397195.1 Lethrus apterus | reverse complement strand
TTCAAAATGACTTCTTTTTGTACTTAAAAGAATAAATTGCTTTTTAAAAGAATACGTTTAATACAGAAATAATTTGGAAAAAGGTTTTCATTCCAGTATTTATGACAGATGACAGAACGTAAATACAATAAGCAGTATGGGTAGCAGTAAAGCAAAAAAATACACTATTTTTGTGACGTATGTGGTCACGTGGTGGTCACTTCCAGTTGCTCACTCTGTATATGTATGTCGTGTATAATTATTTCATGGCTTT
Organism: Lethrus apterus; assembly: GCA_018397195.1. Taxonomy (NCBI): domain Eukaryota; kingdom Metazoa; phylum Arthropoda; class Insecta; order Coleoptera; family Geotrupidae; genus Lethrus; species Lethrus apterus. The sequence goes on along the minus strand of JAFFZR010010290.1, from coordinate 59,169 downwards.
CAGATCCTACACCTGTTATCTGTATCATATACATACATAATTTTCGAATATGCCCTTCCATCTTCATTCTTTTTCACATTTCACATCATCCAATACTTATTTTCTAACATCTTTTCTTTATTCAATTCTTCTGTCTATATGTTCCCTTGACATGCATTTTCTGAAATATTATTGTCCTGTTCATTCTTTCAAGTTTCTCAAGTGTTTTGAAAATTTTTTACTCACTCCTTCCATGATTTTATCACCATGTATATTTTTCGGTCTTATTGTAGACTTTTATCATAACTTCCTTTTCATATACATTTGCAGCATCTGTGCAAGTTCATAAGCTCGCAACAAAAAACATAATTATACATAAATGAGTAAACCTAAACCAGCAAGAACACAAAACAATGTTTTGTCTGCAGCAAATGGTTTTTTGGTCCCCATATGATGGACACACGGTATCAACAATAAATACCCGAAGAAAATTGCAACTATAAGAACAAGAAATAAGAAATCAGGAGAGTTCAAATATACATAGGCTGAATATAAAGAATCATCTTGAGCCCAAGTTCTGAGCTCAGGACGAATCCTCATTGCATTATCATGGGATGTTGATAAATGAAAAAAAATCGGAACTGTGCTTTGTGTTAAAATAGCAGAATCTAAACGAGTTACGATGAGCTTAAATATAGAAAACAAAACAAAGAGACCAAGACAAAACATTAAAATAAATGGCACCTACGTATTGAACAAGTGAAAACGGTGAGGGCAACGTGAATGATGAAATAAATGATGATAGCAAAAACAGGAAAGTCGTTTAATGCCATAAAAAGAATTACTAGGCGAAAGAGGTTCCAGAAAACATCAAAGCGTAAGTTGTCAGGAAAGTGGTCTAACCAATACTCACTAAGGAAACAAATTTGAGACAAGAAGCAGAGACAAAATGAGATTTTTAGGAAAATCGAAAGGAAATATATACGAGAAGAGATAAAATAATAAAAACATTTATTACAGAGTATCTGAATATAATGCCGACAAAGATAATAGAACAAAATCAATTATAAGATAGTTGGGTCTTGCACAAATGATGGAGGAAGAACGATTGGTTAAAAGAGAGATTGCAAAAGAATAAGAGGAAGGGCTAGCAAAACTGGAAGAAAGCAGCAGAAATCAGATGAAAGTGCTGTGAGGAATACCATAAAAGCTCTACTTCATATAACCTTACACCAAAAGGTAGAAGATTCCGAATTAAATATTAATTAATGAATTAATGAATTAAATCTCCACAATTTTTTGTTCACTCGTAATTCTGTGTAAATTTGTTCATTTAATCGATTATGGGCTATGAGGAATATTTTTGAAAAATATGTTTTCTATAATTTTGCCATTATCTACTGCAAAATTTAATTATAATATATACAGAGTGACCTACCGAAAACGAAACAGACACGTTTTCAGGTATTTAGACGCTTAAAAAAACAAAAAAAAAACGCTCAGACGGTCAATTTTCTTTGGAAACAAATGTTTTAGCTATTTGTAGTCACCTAGTTGCAACCCTAAAAAAGGGGGGGGGGAGTTCACCATAAAATTTTTAAATGGAAAGTGCTATTTTCAAACCTATCATTTGAAAGAGCAATCGATGGGCTTTACAGATGTGTGTGAATTTTTGAATTTTGACCATTACTTCCCGAGTTAGTGAGCTTTGAATGTTCAAACTTTCTTCATTTTTTATGTCACCTTGGAGATTAGTTGCTTGAAAAATACTGAAACAGGTGAATTTTCTTTGCAAGGACACATGTTTAGCCCCAAAATTTTGAAATAGCAAGGGGTATCTACTCGGTTTGGAGCATTTCGCTTTTTGTTAGTTACAGACCCGGTAAAAAAATGAAAAAAGTTTGAATATTCAGAGCTCAATAATAACTCGGGAAGTAATGATCAAAATTCAAACACATCTGTAAAGCCCATCGATTGCTCTTTCAAATGATAGGTTTGAAAATACCACTTTCCATTTAAAAATTTTATGGTGCATTTTTAGGGTTGCCCTTCCAAAGAAAATTGACCTGTCTGAGCGTTTTTTTAAAAAAAGCGTCTAAATACCTGAAAACGCGTCTGTTTCGTTTTCGGTGGGCCACTCTGTATATTAGCGTAGCAGTAAAATATCTATGTGCGTTTATTATATTTTCTATGGCTGAGGATATACATACCACAGATTAAAAGATCTGTGTACATACACATACATTGGAATATTCGAAATACAGAACGAGCAAGTGAAGTGTAGGGATGATTCATGTTTTTATGTTAAAAAATATATTTTTATAAATTATTTCCCCTACATTGCTGTAACAAATATAAAAATAATTCTAAACTGTAGGTGAACATTTGCATGATACCAACCACAGGCTACCAACTTAAATAATTGGCTCTCGTGGCATTCGATCTTTCGCTCATTTATAACAGACGTTTTGTATAACATAAACTATGATCTATGATGAACTAGGAACAACCCTCTTACGTTTCAGAAAACAAATGAGTCACCTTGCACAACACTCCTTCAGCTCCCTCTTTTCATTTGTTTACTCTGAGATAGTGTTTTGTGGCAGGTGTAAGGTCATGAACCTTGTTCAATGTAATCATAATCATATTTTAATACCAATGAAAGGTCACCGTAAATATTTGATAAAAACAAGTTTTTTGCATCGACTGGACTAGTTCACAGATCAATGTGCCTTAAGAAAATTTTTATGTTACGTTTGTTATGATTGTACGCCAAGTCTTGGTTAAGTTGCGTGTTTGCTAAAAGAAAATTATATTGATATGGAACAAAGTATCAAATCAGAAATGCTGGGTGATAAAAACAGAAACAACGCTAATTCTTTATGCCTTGCCGTTGAATTGTGTGTAGTTTGTGGTGACCGAGCATCAGGAAGACACTATGGAGCAATTAGTTGTGAAGGTTGTAAAGGCTTCTTTAAACGTTCAATACGAAAGCAGCTGGGTTATCAATGCAGAGGTAGTAAAAATTGTGAAGTCACCAAACATCACAGAAATCGTTGTCAGTATTGTAGGCTTCAAAAGTGTTTAGCTTGTGGCATGAGAAGTGATTGTAAGTATATTTTTTATTTCACTAACAATAAAAGTATAAAGTCTTGACGTCTTTAGCCGTACAACATGAACGGAAACCTATCATTGATAAGAAAGAATTTGCAAATAATACAGGTCCAACGTTTAACCCTAATACTGTAAATAAAATTTATATTAGAAAAGATTTATCTACAGATTCACCAGCTTTATTACCATCCACATTTAATCCATGTGATTTAGGACTAGGATTTCTTAGCAAGCGAATTGGTAAGTTTAATTTATATTTAATAAAAAATTTTAATATCAACATTTTTTTGTGTGAAAAATTAAATGTTTACTATAAAATTCCATTTTTTATAGCAAATAGTACAGTTCCAGAATTTTCATATCATATGTCACCAAGTCAACTTAGTTTAGAAGACGATGCCTCAATGGATAGCACAATTACAGGTGCTGTTGAATTAACTGATGCATTAAACGTTGCTCGAGATAAACAACTTATGTCAAAAGCATTGGATTCTATGGCAAGAGTGCAGTGTCTTAATGGAACTGACTTATCAGCATTATCTGGGGATGATAAATATTTTGATTTTGATGGGCCAATCCTACAGGATCAACATATTGCTTTCAATCTACAAACACCTGGTCCAGTACCACCTTACCTAAACACTCATTATATATGCGAAAGTGGTTCACGATTATTATTTTTATCGGTTCATTGGGCACGAAGTATTCCAGCATTTCAGTGTTTAACGTAAGTTACAAAATTGTAAAATGAAAAATGTATTAATTTTTTTTCTTACAGACCAGAAATACAAATTTTGTTATTAAAAGGATGTTGGGCTGAATTATTTGCATTAGGACTTGCACAGTGTTCGCAATCACTTTCTTTGTCGACTATCCTAGCAGCATTAATTAGTCACATTCATGCCTCAATTGCTCAAGAAAAGATGTCCGCTACTAAAGTCAAACAAGTAACCGACCACATTGTTAAACTCCAAGATTATGTAAACACTATGAATCGTTTACATGTGGATGAACACGAATATGCTTATTTGAAAGTTATTGCTTTATTTTCTTCTGATCATCCAAGCCTGTTGTTGCCAAAGCAAATCGAGAAAATACAAGAAAAGTCGTTTCAAGCTCTTCGTAATTATATACAGTTTAGTTTTCCAGATGATATTGACAGATTTCCAAGGTATTTTTTTCCAACTAACGATAATTTTGATTTTACTTTTGAAATTTTAGATTATTGCTATGTCTTCGTCCACTTCGTGCCTTAGAACCTCAAGTATTAGAAGAATTATTCTTTGCAGGATTACTCGGTCAAGTACAAATAGATAATGTTATTCCTTACATCCTTCGTATGGGAAACACATCTGCAAGTGGCGTTTTTAATAGACAAGTTAAGTCTGAACAAATGGAACAAGACTTTTTATGTAAATAAACCTTTAGTGCAATGTTTAAAATGTATTTCAATTGGTTCTTTTTATACTACATTAATGCCTTTTAAACTTGCCAAAATTTACTCTAAAATTAACTGCATTGTATAAAAGGAACCAAAACAAATTATGATAATATTCATTTTCGTTTTAAAGTTGGAAATGCTTGGTAAATTAATGAATTACCATCTTTGTCATTTTATCATTTTCCAATCTTTATGTATATCCCAACCTAATTCTTTGTGCTTTTATATGATATTATTTTGGGTTCATTATACAAAGCTGACAGCTCCTTATTCTTAACTCCTCCATAAATTGCCCTGAACATTTTCCTCTTCTTCAGATTTTTTTAAGAACCCACATCTCGCATGCGTATACAACTAGCCCGTATCAGTTCTATATATTTTTTTTTTAGACTACATATAACTTGTATAAGAATTTTTTATCTATAGTCGCATTACTTCAACATTTTGTTATTCCTTTTTAAATTGTCTAATTTTGTAGATGATGTAGATTAAAAAGTTTTTGACAGACGCCTGATTTAAATTCAGTGTTTTTATCATGAAGTCAATTTTTAAATGAAGTACAGAATTTTACTCCTTTTTATTAAATATTTGATACAAAAAATGTAATTCCAACTGTGAAACTTATAATTTGAAGTCTGCTTAATTCAAATATCCTTAGTGTTTATTTTATAAACTGATGTGTGTCTGATGTTATTATAAATATTACGAAAGTAATTATTTTGTACATTATTGCATTTTTTTGTAAAATATGTTTGTTGTGTTTTTTATTTTATTTAAAACGAAATATTTTACCCATTCAAGCTAAAATCTACTGTTATTAAATTAATGTTTTTAGTTTTCATTGAATCATTTATTTTTTAACAGTAGTTTTAATATAGGCATTTTCTTATATAGATTTATTTTAAGTATTTATTTATTTTTTTCTGGTGCATTGCACTTTACTTTGTGATACTGTAGGTTTTGTGCCTTTAAGAAAAATAGATGTAAAGAAAAATTGTGACAATATTTCATACCTACTTAACTATATACAATTTATAAATTTCTAATGTGGATAGTATTTTCAAAATAAATATTTTATACTAAATTGCTTATCTGTTTATCTTAGATAAAAGAAGACTGATTACATTACATACATTCTCATAAGTTTCAAGGAATAATGGCGTAACGTCTCAACTTTCATTGTATTAATATTTAATAAATTGTTCTTTAATTATTTTGTGAATTCAAAATGCGTCTTAAATTGTTATATACGTTTCTGGGAACGATCATCGCAGCAAGTACTATTTTAGGTAAGTTTTTAAATGTTTTTTAAAAGTGGGTGTATGTATATTAAACATGTGATCAAGATTTTTAACAAAGTCGTTTTTCGACAGCACTTTATTATTTGTTAAATGGAAAAGGGGAACAAATTAGTGTCGCATGGTAAGTATTATATTACTTTATATTTATTAAAAAAAAAGTAATAAATAATCATGTGATCTTAGATTTTTCAATGTTTAATCAAATTGAATTTCTTTGGCCAATATTAAGAATAAAAACTGATCCAGTATTTGCATACATTCATGACAACAGTATATTTTAAATATATAAATTTTGATAGGTTTCTTGAAGAAACATCCCCATATATGTGGGCTATCACAGGTATCGGTCTATCAGTATCTTTATCGGTAGTTGGAGCGGCAGTGTAAGTTTATTTAAAACAAAATTCTATTTAGAAAACATTTTATTTTAATTTAGAGGTATACACACCACAGGTGTGAGTATATTAGGAGCTGGTATAAAGGCACCACGTATCAAAACGAAAAATCTTATTTCCATCATTTTTTGTGAAGCAGTAGCTATCTATGGTCTAATTACATCTATTGTATTAACTGGTATATTCGGTGTAAGTTTAATATATGTTAATTTGGATTATGTTGACAGAAATATTGTAGGAGTTTTCAGCCGATATAGTAAATAACAACGAATTAGTAAGAGAATCAAACTGGTTCGCAGGCTACATTATTTTTGGAGCAGGTCTTTCTGTAGGTTTTGTCAACTTAGTTTGTGGATTTTGTGTGGGAATAGTGGGCTCGGGTGCTGCTATAGCAGATGCGGCCAATTCATCTCTTTTCGTCAAAATTTTAATTGTGGAAATTTTCGGTAGCGCCATTGGTCTTTTTGGATTAATCGTAGGAATTTATATGGTAACAATCGCAAATAACACCAAGATCTGTTCTAATAATTTTTATTTTAGACGTCAAAAGCAAGCATGGGGGATGGAGTCAAATAATTTATTTATTAGCAATTTCTGTTATTTTTTTCCTGTAAATTATAGTTTGTACAGTTGTATATTTGTAGATTCGATATAAAGAGTAATATATATGTTTGAAAGTTTTTTTTTGTAAATTTGAACATTTTTGAAGTAACCTGTTTTATCAACAGCAAAAATTAAAACCACTCCGCCTTTCACGTGACGGTTCAAAGAAATAGAAGATTGTCGATTGTTTAAATAGTTAGTTTTGTAGAAGTCATTATTTGGAGAATCTTTTGCCATGAGGGTCGTTTTAGGATCTATTTTTCTTGGTACTGCAGCATCTGCCATTACAATATTAAGTAGGTATTTCAATATATAACCAATAAAATTAAAATCAATAACTTAACATTAATATTTTCAGCTTTGTACCATGTCCTGACTGGTAAAGGTGAAAGAGTAAGCTTTGGATGGTATGCTGTTGTATGTATTTATGCATGTTTTTAATGAATTACTTTTCCATTAGGTTTTTAGCAGAGACATCGCCTCATATGTGGGCCACTCTTGGAATAGGACTATCTGTTGCTCTTTCAGTTGTTGGCGCCGCAATGTAAAGATATATTTATGACAGATATGTTATGTTGTTTAATTTACTTTTAGGGGTATACACACAACAGGTGTTAGTATTATTGGTGGAGGTGTTAAGGCTCCTCGTATCAAGACGAAAAACTTAATTTCTGTTATTTTCTGTGAGGCGGTTGCTATATATGGATTGATTACGGCTATTGTTCTCTCAGGTTACTTAGATGTCAGTATTTGAAAATTTTTAAAAATTTCAAATTAAGAAAAGTTTTTTTAGGATTTTTCTTATAAACAGGCTAGCTATGATGATGTCAGTCGTGGTAGAAATTGGATGGCTGGTTATCTTATATTTGGAGCTGGAATTGCAGTGGGTTTTGTAAACTTATTTTGTGGCATAGCCGTTGGTATCGTTGGTTCTGGAGCAGCTTTAGCAGATGCTGCAAATTCTGCTTTATTTGTAAAGATTTTGATAGTAGAAATCTTTGGCAGTGCAATAGGATTATTTGGTTTGATTGTTGGAATTTATATGGTAAGGATATTAAAATTATTCACAGTTTCATCGTTGAAACAAACTGATTATTTGTTATTTTTCAGGTTTCCAAAGTGTCTATGGGTGATAAATAAAGTTTGTTTATATTAAGTATAAGTTTTAGATCTGATTTTATAAACAAATCTAAAGTCATTACGATGTAAATAATTTGTCACTGTTGTACATGTGTGTAGATAATAGTCCATTCTTATTAGTTGGTGTTGGTATGTTTTAGATCTGACTAATTGTAAGAACTTTAGTAATAAAATTGTTATATATTTAATTTGTAAAATTATACAGTATATAAGAATTATAAACAATACAATATAAATTATTTCTGTTGTATATTATGTATTCTAAACTTTTAATAAAATTGTGTTAATTAAATTATGATGTCCATAAGTATTAAAAAGAATTAATGTTAAGAAGACTAATGGAAAAGAAATTTTTGTTAATGAAAGTTCTTGCATATTGCTGTGGAATGAACAACTAATTATTTTTGAAATAATTTAATAGTTACAAATGATCGTAATCAACCCTCAGAGCAGGAGTACTGGCATAAAGTACCTAATGACGTGTTGGCACATTCTTTTCTTGAAGAAAATCAAACCACTACTATTGGGTCAATAGAAAAGATTTTTTTTAGATATTCGAGAGCTTTGGAGTGAATATAACCCCTTTTGGAAAAACATCTCTGTTTGGAAATGCTGGAAAGAAAAATCGATCGTCTCCTTTTTTGACTTTGTTCAGGTTTGTATTCCCTTTTCTCGGTTTGTACACAGCAATGGAATGTTCTCATCTTTAGGAGAACTGACACAAGTAAAATTGGTCTAGAGATGTGGATAAAAAGTTGTTTTCAGGAATTAAAAAAAATTATTAAAAATGAACTGAAAGCTAGGAGTATGTGTCCAGATTCGAATTATAAGATGAATACGAAGTAATTAAAAACAAAAGTGAAAGGTGGAAACATTCCTCTCTGTTCGGGACTCTTTACCCTGATCTGACAAAACAGGCAGAACCTTCATGGATTCATGGATTAAAAATCTTTTCTTTTGATGAGCTAAACAATAAGTGTGAGCACCTGGCTGTTTACGACAAAGACGTTCATTATGCTAATTAATTGCTGATGAAAAATGCGAAACTCTCCTTAATTAATAATTCGTAGTGTACGGTTTGTCCACTGATTATCATTTATACGTTGATGTGTTTTTCAAGGCTTATTTACGTTTAAACAATGATTTTGTTAAAAGTACCAATAAATGTAAATATTTAATTTTATTGAACGTTTATGTTTTTATTGCCATAATGGATGAGTAGGAGCTCCGGTGCATTGCCTTGCCCAGGGCCGTTGCTATTAAGGCGGCCCTGCGTCTGCAACTTAAAAAAAACTAATGTAAAATTCAAACTCTGACAAAATACACACAAGGTTCACGTGGTCTTTTTTATCAAATGCAACTGGTGTTCATTCTTCCAAACACACCTATATATTAAAATGGGAATGGCTACTAATAACCCAGTAATATGTATATTTTTAATACACATTCGTCCATTTTCACAAACAGAATAAACTATTTATCAAAGACATCAACATGAAATAGAGTAAAACTACGGCAAATAAATAAAAACTTCATCAACAATAGTGACTTTGTAGTGGAAACAGATCCAACCTTCACTATACCAAATAATAACCCAGATATCGCCTTACATAAACTATAAAAAAATATATACCCAGAGAAAAATAGAAGCTGTGTAGATAAGAGGAGAGGGTGGAAATGAAAAAGCGGGCTGATCAGTACTGGAAGTGGAAAGAGTGGCGTCAGACGGTGGGATCCTCGTAGGAAAAGTGACAGAAAAATAAAGGGAGGCGAAAGGACAGGAAAATGAGAGGTAAAACAAAATGTTTAAAGATATTTGCACTTACAAGAGGGTTCAAGAGTATTTGGAGGGGAAAAGAAGTGGCCCAAATGAAAACATGTGGTGAAGGAACTGCAACCGACTAGATCTGGAGGATTTGGAATGAGAGTGAGAAGGAGGAAGTGTATGGGTGAAGAAGGTATAGTTTCGAAAAGGCTGAAGAAGAGACTGGAGGAGGCGGAGAAGTTAGAAAATACGAATTGTAGTTTACATGTCGAGTTGTAAAGGGTTGCATGCCAGAAAAAGGTTTTTCTACAATAAACAAGAATTATAACTTATATAAACCATTTCTCTTCTATATTATGTAATCCAAAGTCGTAATTAAATTATCATGATTTTTATTTTATAATTAAATTATACACTGATAGTCTTTCAAGATTAAATAATATTCATAACAAAATATTTCCTTCAAGATATACATTTGTAAAATAAAACATCAAGATTAAATAATATTCATAACAAAATATTTCCTTCAAGATATACATTTGTAAAATTAAACATTAAGATTCCACATTTCAATAGAATGCAATGATTATTGTTAAATGACAGCTTTTTTTATAAAAACAATTGCAAATTTTGCAAAAAGGTCGAATAAAATTAACTTAATATAACTAATACAAAGGCACATGGTGTATAAGATAAAAAAATATATATATATATATAATGTTGTAGCACCAGAACTAATTTTTGGTATTTAGAATACATAATATTTCATCAATGGTCGCCTTCAAACAGTTGATGAATTCTCTACCATCCTTTTTTGGATAAGTAGTCACTAGTGTGCCAATATAATCATCTTTGATGACATAGCTAGAAAATTACATTACAATAGGTATTACATCAAAAAGCAATTTTACCTTATTCCTAGACCATCACTAATCACAGGCCCAAATCCTCCAGCTCGTACAGCAGGGGAAGACAATGTACTTGTAGAAATTACATTGTTTTGGAGAGCTTTATAGGCAGGATCATTAAAAATATTTTCTTGATTCTTCTCTAATTTATGTGCAAGCAATTCCAGAGCGAACAAGTGTCGATCAAACCCTTGTCCCATTGCGGCTTCCCTAGTTAACTGAGTGTGCACTCTTGAGCATTCCGATATCAAATGTTTCAATTCAGCATTTGGCGGTTTATTTTTGTAATTTAATGCTTCACTTAACGTCTAAAACAATACTAACTTACAAAATGCATTCATTACATAATTTACTTAATGATAAAAATTACTTTAGTAGCCATTGTACATGGTCGAATAGCTTCAGTTCTTCCATGACGAAATGCTGCAGTACTGCATGATTCATATGATGGAACAAATGTACCATATTGTTTATGATAAGCAACCTGTAAAATTGGAATGATAAATGAAATCAATCAATCGACGGAAATTACCTGAAAACTCATTTGCATAACGGCATCAGGACTAACATTAAACTTTTTACATACTTTTCGGCCAACACCTTGTAATTCAATAAAATTGATATCTAATGAATCACAAGTTGCTTTATAACTTTTAATAGCGTCTGAAATCTCTATTTTAATTGAATCATCCAATTTTATTTCTGTAAATAATCTAATTAAAATCTTTGAAAAGTTAAATTTTAATTCCAAGTAGGTTCTGTGTCATTTGAACCATATAATCTGCTCGAAAAACATCAAAATTGGAATGACATAGGAACTAATTGGAAGTAAATCTTTTTAAATTACCTAAACGCCTCACGCTTTCAAATTCAGTATCAAACGGTTTTGTGTCAGGATGAACTTGTGGATTATTTATTGAATCTTTGTATATATCTTGGAAATACCTCAATACTGCTACTCCATCTCCCCACGAGTGTTCAAAATTGATCGCTGCAACTCCATCTTTAGCTATTTGTAGAGAGAATGATTTATCAAACCATCTATTTTTTCCATCAGAATGCAAAAATTCTCTAATAAGATTTTGTAAATTATCACCACATTTTTGATCATCAAGGCATATGTTAAAAAGAGCTGTATCAATTTTTTTAAAAACTTTTTCATTGCATAGTGAAGATAAGTTGTGTCTAATAGTAGCCCATTTGTTCCTATCCAATGTAGTTAAGACACCAATGGGAAATTCTGCTGGTGGAATTTTATCATTTAAAATTAATTTTACCCTTGCCAATATTTTATTAGCCGGTAAAATATTACCAAACTTATCAAGAACATCGAAGATGTAAAAATGTCCTTTATATTGAATTAAAATATGTCTAGCATTAGGATCTCTATAAAATCGATCTTTATCAATCTCTGGTATTCTTGTAGCGTTAAACAAATTAGGATACTGACTCATATCTAGAGGATAAGCTTTAAATAAATATGCAGCATACCAAGATAATGATGATGGTATATTTGAGCAAATTGTTTTAAATGTTTCATTGTCACTCTTCTTTGGGTTTAAATGAAATACTTCGGGTTCTAATAAGCCATCTTGAAGACTTTTATAAAAGCGCAAGGAACTAATAAGCATGTTTGTTGTACGAATTAATTGATTATTGTATTCTTTTCTCTCATCATTTTGGAACACTAACATTGGATTAAAATTTAATGGCAACGGTTTACGAATTCTTAAATACATATCAAACCATGGTTCAGATATATAACTCGTATGTTTATTAGCTTTATCGTTTTCCTTTAACAGCCGATGAAATTCTTTACCTATCGTATCCCTGAATCTGAATACATTTGATTCCGTTTTCCTATAATATTCTTCGATCAACAAAGGTTTTTGAGCTGCCAGATAACGTTCACAAGTTAATTCTAATTTAGGTATTGGTAATCTGGGTAATGATGGTTGAAAATGCATTGTTGGTATTTTACTTCTTTGTAAATACGTATAATCAAAATTTCGATTTTGAAAATATCTCGATATGTTCAAATAAGAATTGGTGTTAAGAATTTTTGAATTTTTTTGGATTAGCGCCATGATAATATCTTCCAAAATTAAAACACAAAATTTAAGATGCACAGAAAAATACACTACAAACACAGAAGTTATCTGACGTTGGGAACTACATAAAAATACGAAAGAACGATTTATATAATATTATAATGGCAAAAATCTGAAAGGAGTTAACCTAATATAAGGATAAGTGAAATGTTCGTGAAACAAAACATAACAAGCAACAATTCAATAATCAAGAAAATTGAAAATATGCAGGTGATGTTATGTAATATTTAATAATACCAATAAAGAGCTATTGATCAATATTAAAGACAAATAATTTTTCACAACTTGACATCAACTGGTTTGTTATCTAACACGTGTTTACAAACTTCCGACATCTCATTGTCAGTTGCTGTGAAATATAAAGCGTAGGTCTTTACTTATTTCAAAACATTTAATTCAATAGCGAAAATTACAAATGTCATGATTCAAATATTAAACGTTAATTGTCAAAAGCTTACAAAATTTTGAATGTATAATGCAAAAATTGAAATTATAGTCAGTTTATACATTCAAAACGTTGTAAGCTTTTGACAATTACGGTTAATCTTTCAATCATGATATTTGGACCTTAATTCGCATTTATTGAATTAATGTTTGGAAATAAGCAAAGACCTACGCTTTATACTCCACAGAAACTGAGATGTCGGAAGTTTGTAAACATCCGTTAGTTAAATATTGTATTGTACAATCATTTAGACACAGACATCAAGTCGTCTGCCAATGTAAACATTTTTAAAAATAAACTTAAAATATACCTGTTGTCAAAGTCTTGTTACACACTAGGAATTTTTTGTTTAGACTAATACTTGTATGTAAATTTGACGTTTTCACCATGCTCATACTTGTATGTTAGTACTGGGAAATAAGTTATTATTATTATTATTATTATCAGTAAAGAAGAATGATGCTCCATTAGCATGTAAAGTTCGAAGTATTCATCCATAATTTACATTTCGACAAATGTGAATAATTCTGTTAAAAGCTATTTTAATGTTAGTGGTAGGAAAATAACTGTAATAATTTGAATTAAACCTAATCTTTTTCAAATCCAATTTGAATTAGTGCTGAGCGCATGCGCTTTATAAACAGGAGGGCTATATTTAGTTAGATTTCGAGATTATTGGCTTACATTACCGTTGGTGGCGCTGTTATCGATAAAACAAGTCTACTGACAAAAGGACAATTCAAAATATTAACAATTAATAGTTTACACAAAAAAGAACACGGAAATTAGCAAAATGGACGTATCAATCGTATAAATACTAATTATGTAAAAGTTTGTCGCGAGGTGGCGTATCGCGTAATGTAAATTGCGAATTGTCAAAAGTTTTGAAACGTATAATTGTGTTTTTCGTTGCTCTCTGAGTACTTTGAGAACAGTATCATTTCAACTTTTAACGTTCCTGTTCCCGTTCTCTGTTAATGCTCAACCAACTGAATAAAATATCCTGGATTGAATCTCGTACTTCTGGACAAGAAGTCGAAAGAAATTGCAAAATGTAGCCGACTCCCCATCTGAAGTCGCTTGCATTAAATCCCGTGAATGTGATTTTAATATGCAATATTCATGATCATAATGTTGGTAATTTTAACGAGTTAATTGGCACGTTTGATTTGAAACAGGTTGAACTAACTAGAATAACAACTAATAGCATTTTATTATATTTAATTTTGCTACCAAATTCATGTCGGACGTCTTTTGAAAATGTTACAGTATCTCTGCTCATCTTGTATATTGCATCCTAATAATATAATACAATGAAGTAGTTTAACAAACACAAACCTGTAAATTTTGACCAAAATTCACTCAAAGACATTTTAATTGACAAAAAGTTTATTGAAAATAAAACATTTTTGGAATGTAAAATTACATGAAACTGGCAAACACAAGTCGTTCACACACAAATCTAAAATTTACAGAATAGCAATTATTTTAAGAAAATAAAGGAAAAATCGGAAATAACATTTTCCTCGTATTAAACTTGGTACCAGTAATGTAAAGTGAAAACGAAAACAGATTTTCTTAAAATAAATTGCCACCGACACAATTCTGAAGAAAACATATGAAACAGAAAACAAATAATAAATTATTTTGAAACAAATAAACAAAAATGAAAATACTTTTCTTTGAAAAGAAAATTAAATTTACACAAGGACAAAACAAATGAAACTATTTCAGGCAAGAGACAACACAAATGCAAATATACTACCAGAAGTATTTTATAAAATTGCAATTAAGACAATATTGAAAAAATAAGTTACACAAAATTTTGTTTTAAATTATAATTAAATTCATGCAATTTCAAATGAAATTGAAACAATTTTCAGACAAGACAACGGTATACTTCCAGAAGCATTTTCTTAAAATTGCAATTAACACATAAAATATAACACCACTTTTTTTAAACACATTTTTCATAAAATGTAATTGCAATAAAAAATCATAAAAGTAACTTTCTGTCAACAAGGTAATTAATAGCTTACTTTTATATATAAAATTATCACATTAAAAAATACAAGATACCTTAAATGCATGAATACTACCAACCGATTTTTGTACAAACTGTACTTTGAAAACAAAATCATGAACTGGTAAACTACATGTATGCTTAAAAGATATTTAAGAAGTAGCAAGTCTGTTCTAACAAATTAATAGTAATATATCACGTAACAAACTAATTTTTTGTAACCATCTTTTTAGCAGCCAAACCAAATAATTTGTAATACAAAACATTTATTACGACATACAAATACTTCGTAATAAATATATTTTATTACAGTTTGATCGTTTTATTTGGCTGGACAGTAAAGAAAAAATAATGTTAAATATCCCAGTAAATAATATAGTTTGCATACATGCATTTAAATACAAGGCAAAAGGTATCATATGTTTATAATTAATAACCTAAGTTTAAATAAATAAATTAGTGTTGTTTCTCTCGTAAAATAAACACATCTCTAAATGATGAATTATGAAAAATCACAACTAAAAATTGCCAATGCCCAACAGAGATATTAGGCATGTTTAAAGCTAAATCAAACAAAAATATACAAAACAGAAGAAAGTGAATCATGAACGAAAGTAACGAAATAATTTTAAGCAAACGTTATTTAAATTTGTTTATGCAAAAGTATATACTTTAAGTTAAAATAATTGCTGTGATAGGAAAATATAATTGTCATATAAAATTATTTAAAATAATGACAATACAATTTCTTATGAGCCATTTTAGTTTATCAATATTTTCATTGTGAATTGAGCAATATAACAATTTAAATAGTATGACATTCTAAGAATGAAATGATTTAAGATATAAATATGTAATTTAAAATAGAATTTCCTTTGTACCATCATTATTTGAAACAAATTTATATGAGCAATGACTAATTTCTAACATTATTATATCTTTAAACTTTATACAACAACGTTTAAAGGCTTGACTATGTAAAAAAACTGTACAAGTTAAATCTACCTGTACATATGTACACCTTGAAGTTAAGTCTCTTTATAGTCCAAAAAAAAAAAAATGTAAATATTGTTGAGATCTTAAAATTTTTTGTTAATCTTAACTAACAAGCAGTTTATGAAACAAGGAAAATGATGACAAATTCGATAACTTATCGATTCAACAAAAATGCAGCTGCACAAAGTTTTTTCAAAACAAAATACTTAAATTTGCCCTAATTTGTTGGTGATATTTTACACTATATACAGCAGTTAAATTAGATCACTTAAGTGTCTCCAACTTTAACTATTATTTTTGGTTGTCCATATCCTTTAGTATGTCTCCTAATATATCTATTGATGACAGCCGAGGTTTTTTGACTTTTTGAGGCTTTGGTGTTCGCTCCTGTGAACTTTTTTTAACTGGCGAAGTACTGTCACTTAGTACTATACTGGTACTACTACCAGTACTGTAAATTAATGATGAAGAAGATACTAAACCTCTCGAAGAAAAAGAGTCAGATGTATGCAGAGATGTTGCCTCTACAGATGTTTGAGAATGACTCGAGTCTTTTACCTCTTCCTCCTGTGATATTTTATCATCTTTAGAAGTTTTATAATCTTTAGATTCTTTATATTCTTTTACCTCTTTATGTTTTGAATCACTACTTTTCTTATATTCATGTTTACTAGACTTATGATGTTTGTCATGAGAATCTTTTTTCTCGTGCCTAGATTTATCTTTATCAGAGCTAAAGCTTGAACTAGACGATTTCTTTTCTCTATGCTTGTCATGTTTGTGACTTTTATGTCTATGTTTATCGTGCTTTCCATGATGTGACAATCTATCACGATATTTACGATCATCGTGTCGTTCAGTCTTGTGTTTTTTCGATTTTTCATCATGTTTTGATTTATATTTATCAAATTCGACTTTTTCGTGTTTAGCTTTATTAATTTTACTTCGGTGGTGTTCCTTGAAAACTTCTGTCATTGATCGTATTACAGGTGACAATGTTTCCTTATTATCGCACACGTAATATTGCTTTAATCGTACATGCCATGCTGTAATACATAATTAAAATTAATTCAATTATTTATTAAAAATTATATATATAAAGGACAGAAATTCTGAGACTGGAAATGCAATTCATCTACATTTCTGGGACTATTTTTTTTTTTAATTTAGGTTTTCTATTCGATAAAAATAGCAACAGACGTAAAGCTCAGGACAAATATTATCAATTGTTTTAAGTTATTGGAAATTAAGAATTTAAAAGATTTGAGTGAATATGCTCAAGGTCATAAGTTAACCACTTTATTTAGTAAGTCATCAAACCACTCTTGCCATAAAGTGGTATGGCCGCTAACAGCAGAGAGATGATATATTAAATAATGTTGCACTATATTCCAATTATATATTTTAGTAACAAAGAGTTAAATTTATTAAACAAAGTTTTAAAATATTGTTTGCCAAGCAGTAAAATACCCATGGAAGTGATAATTGCGGACACTGAAACCTCCATCAAAGGTTTTGATGACTTCAAAATCCTTTGTTAGAGGAGCTTGCAAGATTCAAATCAGGGAGAACTTGCAGCGGCACAAACAATCAGTAGTCAGCAAAGAGTGAAGTACTATTAAAAATCTGAGAAGAAAAGACTGTTTCTATTTGAAAAAAATAAAGGGAATAAATTAGTAATTACGGACAAAACTGATTATTTTGGTAGAGTGAATCAGTTAATAGCAGGAGGACCTGATGTCGAACTAAAGAAAAATCCTGTAACTAGAATGATTAGAGAAACTAAAAACGCCTTAAATTGTCCAGCATTAATAACTTCTTCCCTTAAATTTAAATTAAATGTTTCTAATCCAATAGTACCTAGAATGTATTCTTTGCCGAAAATTCACAAACCGGGTAGATCAATGCGACCCTTTGTTTCAGGTATTAACTCACCGACTTATTCGATTTCTAAATGGTTAGTAAATGAATTCAAAAATTTACCGGAGAGGATAGAGTTGGTAATCAGAGAGAATAACATAGAAATAGATATTTTCCGAAAAGAAACCAATGTCAATAAATTCATTTCAACATATTCAAATCATAGTTTTCAGCAAAAGATGGCATCATTTAATTTTCTTATTCACAGATTGCTATGTTTTCTACTTAGAAAATGTAGATATTACAAAGAACTTAATTTAATTAAAAATATTGCGAAGTACAATGGTTTCAATTCAGAAATTGTAATACGGCTTATTAGGAAACATTTACATAGCTTTTAAGGACTACAGTTTAATGGTACAAAAAAATAGAATTTTCAAACGGAAATCAACAGAATAATAGACTAAACCAACGATAACATTCGCATGACAAAAAAAAGTACATTCCACTACATAACTGTCCTCCAGTAAAATGTAAAAATATTTTTTGAATGCCAGTAAAATGTAAAGAACAAGTTAAAAATATTTTACGCGACATTCAATTTCTCCCTCGACAGAAAAGTATTTTACACAGAAAAAAGGCTATCTATAGCTTTAGGCAATGAAAAGGAGCCTAATAATCATGAAAACTGAACACTAATCTGCATGTAATCGTTCTATGCAAAACATTTGAAAAGTTAATTACTCACAGGCTGAATTGTTTTCTCGAAACGACAAAGGTTTTTAGCAACATGCAATGGGGATTTCAAAAATGTAGGGTCCACGGATTTCTCATAATGGACGTTCAAATAACTTTATCAAAGAATTGCATTCTTGGATATAACAGCTGTTTATGATAATATCGATATTGCTATATAACCTCAAAATGTTGTATAGATTTTTTTATAAAATTACTCACCAATACTCGTAACAGCCGTTACAGTTCTAAACTGATGAATTATATTTCTTGGAAGAAAATAAATATCATTATCATATAAGTTAATACGAGCATATTTAATCCCATCTCTTCTTAATTGATTTAGTTTAGCATCTTCAATCCACGTAACACACTAAAATAAATTTGTTAGTAACTGATATCTTTCTTTTATTAACATTTATACCTGTGATATAGGAGGTTCATGTAAATCCAACTGTAGCTTTTCTGATAATACATCAAAGTCTTTAGCATCGAAAGCTACAACATCTTTTGTAATTCTGTTAATCTCTCCTTCATTTTTACCACCATGTATAGCCTTCAAAATCCCTACTGCTGCCGTTGTTTTGCGATCCAAACCATGACCAACGTGATCGGCATGGGCTTTTGTTCGATCTTCGAAAAGGTGTTCGCGAGCTTCGGACAACCTTGGCAAGTATTGCAAATTACGTAATTCATTTATTCCAGTGCTAATAAAACATATAATTAGTTTTGATTTCATTTATAAAAATTTACAATGTACCGTTTACGTTTGTAAGGGGAACGACTATCTGCTGTTGGTACTAATTGTTCACCAGGTCTACACCATAAAATTGGTCCATCGTTGGATTCTTCGCGTTTCATGTGAACAACAGACAAATCACCCCATGGCATTGTCTAAAAGATACAAAATAATACATATTTAAAATTTGTTACGCTCATTATAATTTTGACATAAAAGAATAATACAAAATAAAAACTTACTACATTGAGAAATTGATTTTCTTCTAATCGATCCAACAAATCTGGAAAATATCCACCAACTTCTTCATGAGCAGTACCAACTAAACTAACTTGGTGAAGAGGTCCATACCTTACAGTTCCACTATCATAATTTTTATTAACATTTTCATTATATTGTGCTAAACTGGTAGTTTCTAAATCGGAAGTCCTATTTAATAAACCATTTTTAACGGTCAAGTTAGGATAATTTTCAGCCATATATTCGAGTAAATCTGGTAAATATGATGCAGCACCATGAACAATGGCCATAACATAATGAGCCCTGCCGTTGGCATCTTCCGAAAAAGCAAGTTTGAAATATTCAGCAACTAATTCCTTCATCATTTGTTTATCCAAATGTTTAATCTCATCTTGAAAAGTGTGAATAACTTGTGCACCACCATTTGTATGCGTTTCAATATGAAAGTACCGCCGATATTTTAGTTTTAACTATAAATAAAATTGTTAATTAAATATTTATCTTACAACATAATACTTACATCACTGGGGGGAAAAGAAATATTTCCGCTCATTAATAGCATGGGTCTTGCTTCAATGACTTTCAAATTTTTGTATGAATCCTTAGATGGACGTGCTTGTATACCAACTGATGATTTGTAACCCTTTCTTTTGTCAGAATGACTTCTTTTTTCACTTTTGTAGGAACTACGTTCCTTTCCATGACCATCAGACTTCTGATCTTCTGTCTTCTTCTCAATACATTTTGGATCTTTATCAATAAGCTTTTCTTCTTCAATTTCCATACTTTTTGGAGATGTGAGCTTTAAATCTAATTTTGGCATTTTATAAATATTTGGGTCAGTACTGTCTGCACTTCGGGGTCGCTTAACACAACTCAAAGTGAGTATTCCATCAATATCCTCACAAACGATGACATCGGCCGATCGTGCTCTTTGAACCTTACGTGGAGATTCTCTATCACTAGCATAGTGATCTGAGCCAGATGATAGAGAAAACTCCATTTTTGCAAGGTTTACATTCATTTGTAATTCCATTGCAGTTAATAAATCAACACCTTCTTTACCTTCTAACAATTTATAATCAATTTTCTCAACCAGCGCAGATGGTCGTTTAGGTTTAATAAGCTTTTGAATAACTCGAGGTTCTTGAATTTCTTCCGGGGTTTCTGGTGATGATGATTTGTTTACTTCAAGTTTAACAGGAGACAAGTTTAATTTAGGATCAAATTTAACATATTCTTTCTTAATGCCTTTCTTTTTGTGAATCTTTTTGATGTCGTCACATTCGCAGTTGTCTTTTATTTTCGTAGTTAGTTCAGGTTCCACAACGGGCTTTACAGTTTCTTTTTGTTCATCTATTGCATTATTGCAGTTGTTTTCTTTTTCACTAATTTTACTAACTTCAATAGTCACATTGTTATTCAAATTAAAATCGGACGATGTACTTATATCTTCATTTGTAGCATCATCGACTGAACGTTTTCTTATCTTGCAAACGTTAGTGATGACTTCATCTAAAACAGGTTTCACTTGGATGTAAGAATCCGATAAAGAGATCAGAACATTTGAATCTTTCGACTTTTCCATTTTTGCTTCTGAAGAAATATATAATGGATTTTTATATCTAGTTGGTGTAGTATAATGAGGTAAAGAAAGTGATGAAATATCACTTGATTCGTAGTGTTCTAGTGATGTATCTGTGTGAAACAAAATAACAAATACTAAGTTGCCAAATTTTAGTAATAAATGACATCAAAACATTAGAACATGTGTGTTTACAAATATGACTTACCATTATTGCCGTTTTTTCTTCCATTATTCGTCACTTCACAGCAACAGCTTTTAGGGCTTCTTTTACAATTCAAACAAGAATTAACATTTTCGGGATTTATGTTATTTCCATCGTTGTCAGATGTGTATATAATTTCTTCAGGCGGACGATCGCTGTTTGACGCCATCACGCCAAAAGCCCGGGTGTTTATTTACACTTTATTTAACAGGTATCACATCAATACGTATTTTCGCGTGCACCAGTAGGACACCATATAAAAAAATGTTTAAACCGAAACCAACTGAAATTTCATCAATTTTTTTTCAGTTTATTTTCACATTTGTTACAAATTCTAACGTACGTTTTCGCTTGCCGCCATCTTCGAGCCGGGAATTACTTTTCAAATCATAGGCGTAACATATTTATTACACAACACTAGTTATAATTTATTTAAATATAAAATCAATGCAAATAACAAACTGGAATATTTTTAATCAAATCAAATAATATTTAAAATATTAAATAAATTAAAATTAATGTTGACCTTTTTACGTTATAATTTATTGCATTACGCAAAATTTAAAATACGCCAATGACAACTAATACCAACATTGCCTTTCAAAACATTACAATTTTGAAATATTTTCATAATTCGAAAATATAATTAAATATAATAGTAGTTTATTGCCTTTAAATCAATTATTATTATTATTACACTATTACTATACAAAATAATTATATTTATAAGTAGACAAAATAACGTGACTTTAGTCACGTAGGCATTTTTCGCGGGAACTTCAAAATTATATATCAATAAAGTAAGACAAAAAAATGCATAATAAATTGTTTTACTTAATTTCATTTTTAGGCAATGTGTTTCATTAGTAAAACTTCGAGGCTGCCGATTTATTAATTAGGTTATTTACAGTAATTAAAAAACAATAATACTTAGACCTATTTAGTTTTAGAACACAATTAATTCCATACATTTTTACTTATGGATCTGTAACTTACAAATCTGTACGTTATAGATCTCTTAAGTCAGTTATAAAACTGTAATTAATGTCAAATTTTAAAAGTCTAATAAATATAAAGCATTTCTTCTTTAGTGCTTCCGGGGATGCGACAATTTGGTTTCTGATAAATATTGATTAACGAACAATCATATATAAACAGGCTTATAAATATTTGCATTTTGTTAATTAATTGTTGTCTGTAAGGCGTATTTCTTTGAACAATGAATTTTCTTCAGGATAACAGTGCCTGCAATTTTTCACTGAATGCTTCACACAAAAAAAATAACTCCTGCAGAAGCGCCTATTATTTCCACTGTTATGTGTAATTTTTCGTCGCTTCGATTTTGCTATATCTGTATCTTATGACTTTGAGAGAAATTCAAAATCGAAGACAAAAATAAACCGCTTGTTCCCATTGTTGTAATTTTATTTCATACACAGGCTTATAAATATTTACATTGTTAATTAATTGTCGTCTGTAAGGCGTATTTCTTTGAACAATGAATTTTCTTCAAGATAACAGTGCCTGCAATTTTTCACTGAATGCTTCACACAAAAAAAATAACTCCTGCAGAAGCGCCCATTATTTCCACTGTTATGTGTAATTTTTCGTCGCTTCGATTTTACTATATCTGTATCTCACGACTTTACGAGAGAAATTCAAAATTGAGGACAAAAATAATTATTCCCAGTTTCCATTGTTGTAATTTTATTTCATACTTTGACTGGACATTTTACAGCAATTTTACAAGTGGGGGTAGGGGGCTAAATAAAACAAAATCTATTAGCATATCTATATATAAATCCACTGATTGTAGTTTAAATGTATAATACATTTCCTATTTAAGTGCAAATTGATGGCATAAATTTTTCCATTATTCGTGACATCCCATATGCAAATAATTTAGTACAGCAGTGATACAAAAATGCCATAATTTCTTCATATATTACGAATCAAAGAATAAATATTATACCACCTACTATAAAACAAAAAAGAAAAAACTTGACACTGCAATTCAAGTTGTATAATTAAACATACACAAAAAAAAAAACAATTTCTTATATAACAATTAGAAATTAATATTAAGAATAGCCACACTCAACACTATTTGGCAATTGTAGTAATCTATTCTAAACTTAATTCTAATTACCATATGTGTAACTTAAGACAAATTATATGTTAAAAGTCAATTAATAAAACAAAAAGAGAAAAATAAAAAAAATAAACTTAAATTAACGATGTATAAAATAATCGACTTTCAACAATAATTTGTTAAAATAATAAATGATAATTCATTTTGAAAATAAAAATTAACACTACTTATGATGTTACAAGAATAATTTCAAACAAAAAAAAGTTACAAATTTCAAACAAAAAAAGGTACAAATTGCAAACAAAAAAAAGTTACAAATTTCAAACAAAAAAAAAACTTACAAACAACCTAAAGCTTAACAAGTAGGATTGGCTGAACTACAGCGAGCTGCTAGCACCAAACGATGTTATTCTGCACATAAGAGAGTCTAAACACACACAAAATTTTGAGACAAATATGAGCAGAATCTCATTTAAATTAATGAAACATGAAATATTCGGTCAAATTTTTAGGTAGCCAAAAAAAGCACGATTAAGCACATAAGATATCACCGAATAAAAATTCAGTTAACAATTTCTCTGATGTCAACGTAATATCCACATTTTGAAGACAAACATTTATTCTACGATCATGTATATACAGCTACGGTTAAGGAACACCAGTGTTGGAAAGTAACTGGGACGAAAAACTTGATCAATTCTACGTGATATTTAATATTTTCAATAGGAAACTTGAAAGTTCTTTTAAAACCCTGGTGTCGTCCTCACTATCGCAAGAAAATGATATCAGTCAAGCATATGAAAATAATGTTTTTTTTTTTTTTATACAATTCTCCATAAATTTTGATAAATGTATTGTGGTGCCAATAAGTCGCTCATGAAGCAATCATCTACATTATGTACAATATATTTTATAAATCATCACCTGGCTAATCGGGCAACAATATGTAGAAAAACTGAACAAATATTTACAGTCTAATTTCAAAATTTATAAGAAAATGCAAGTACGATTAACGGCAATTCTGTATAGTACATAAGTAGACCACAACATGAGCATTTAGTAATTGTAGTAATGCAGTTCCACACTGACTAGCAACCATCACCCATTGGGCCACACAGTCTACAAATTGATTCTCAAAACAACTATTTTAATCCTAAATAACAAGTTTTAAAATTTTTATAATTTTACTTTACTTTTTTTTTGGTTAATTAATGGAGTTTGTACCAATATAACAAATTATTTCAAAGGAGAATTCAATTTACACGAAAGACCTGAAAGTTTTGATAAAATACCGCTTAACCAAGAGAAGGAAAATCACGTTCATCATGCACTTTGGGAGCCCCACGTGTGTCATTTCGTTCTTCTCCCTATAACAAAAAAATAACAACATATCAAGCAATCTTATAAAATAAATAAATTCATATCCTTGTATTTGTAAGCAATTTAATTTAATTTATTATTTTTGTTTGATATGAAAGGTCATAGATTACTTTTACTTAAGATAGCATGTTTTATTTTTGTCATGTTTGAACAGGTTATTATATTACACATCTATAAATTTACGTGATTGGGTATAAGGTATAAGTTTCAAACAAGTGTTATTTCATTCATAACTGATAGTCAATGAAAAATATTTAAACATACAGATACAGAATGAGGATATAATAATTTTAACAATGTCGAACTTAAAACTGCAAAAATGGTTGATCATCTTCCATTTAAATTTGTTTAACATAAAAAATAATTCTGTTCTTACATTATTCCCAATTATTACCAACCAAGCATTCGCTAAAATTCATTTTATTATTATTATTATTATTATTAAATATTAACAATAGATACAATATTTTTCAACGAACATCAACTCTACTGTTCACATTATTTGATTTGATACAAACTCATTTTGTATATATTGATATTTATAACATTTCTTGTGACAAACAAAATGTAATGACGTCAATTTAATCATAGGTTCAAACAAACAAACAATAATAATGAACATGTTTTTCTTTAAAACAGGACAGAATCAAACTTGAAGTATAATACAAAGTCAATCATGATGCTCAAAATGATATAAGCAAATTCTATAAGACATGTTTTACAAGCTTAAAAAAAAAATGTCATATTAGTTTGAAACAAGTTTATGAAATTTAAGTTAGGCTTACCTGACAACCTTAACCAAAAGTAAAGTTATAACAAAGAAAACAAGTAAAAAAATTGGTGTAAAATTACCTGTTCTTCATTACCACGGTAACGATTTCCTTGTCGATCACCACCACCATTGCCTCCTCCAGATCCAGTTGTACTAGCAGTTCCGCTTCCAGCACGTTCTGACCCTCCACCACCCCCGCGATTTTCTCTATTATTGCGAGCCCCACCTCTGCCGGCACCGCGGCCTCCACGTCCACGACCTCCGCCACCTCGTCTTGCATCGTTGAAATGAATGTTTATATCAAGCACATGCTTCTGTCTTCCAACACGCTGAGGATATTCTGATACATCATATTCTTCATCATCAGTTTCCTATTACATAACACAATTATATTCAAAATTCGTACTACATTTAAAAAATATTAATATTTCGTGCTTTAACTACTAATTCAAATCAACAAACAAGTCACTGTAAAAAAATTATAGGTAAGTTTTATTATGATAATATTTTTTTAAAAACTTACGTCTTCATCACCATCCTTTTTTTTATTGAGCTCATACATTTTTTTCCATTGGCTGGGATCCTCACCTTCACCGGCTTTACGAATATTGTATTGAGGTTTCAAGCGACCTGCACGTTGAGCCTTCCATTCATCTAATGTCAATTCCTTCGGTTCTTCTTCAGTTGGAGTTACACCAACTTCCGGTTCAGGTTCTCTATATTATTATATTATATACAGTTATTAGTTCTGGCTAAATATTATTTAATTGAGACATGAATTCTTTCAATTCACAATTAATCAATAACCTTAATTACCCTAAGGTGTTAAGGTTCAATGATAAGTTAAAATAAAAAAAAAATGTTGCTTTTCATAAATATTTCTTTTCTGTAATTTACTTACTTGGATTCTCCAGAGGTATTAACGGGATCTGATTTCTCCGTATCCCAAGCAGCTTCTTCATTAGTTTTGTCAGCTTCACTACTAAAGTTTGAAGTATTTTTGTGTATTAGGAAAGGCGTAATTTTTATTTAATTCTAAAATTGTACTTACTCGATAACGTCCTTATGAGATCCCCAATTACGAGCTCCACCTCCATCACGCTTGTCAACTGGTTTCACTCCTCTGTAACCATGCCTGTTTTCAATATACGTATCGACAAAACAACCAAAATTAATGGTAATACCCAGGTCAATGATGTGAAAAGAAAGCCATAGAATTAACTTACGTCTTGTCCGATCCACTTTGCCTGTCAAATTCACGTTTGCCTCGTCTGTCATCAAATTGGCGCTTTGGTCCACCTCTGCCTCCAGTTTTATTTCCAACAGGCCGTCCTCTACGATTTTCAAAGTTTTCACCACCTTGCTCTCGGCGTGGCCTCTCTTCCCTATTTTCATTCACATTAAAAAAAAAAGACTACTATATTTTGGATGACGAAAATATTTCCAATAAGAAATAAATGGGTTTTCTAACAATGTTTCTAACAATGTTTTTGTAAACAATAAATAGACAATTTATGTAATAAATTATAATAAACAATGATAAACAAAAGTTAACAAACCTGTTGTTTTCAGAAGGTCCATTATAAGGTCTATCTTCTCGATTACGCCTATTATTTCTTTCCTCCCTGTTTTCGTTGTTAAATTTGTTATAGGTACGTTCTGGTTTATTTTCAGTAGATCGCTGATTATTCGGTTTGCTTTCTGCAAAATCGAATATTTTTGTAAAACTTTTCATTTATTACGATGATAAATAACATAGTTAACATCAACTAAATATTATTCACACTCACTAAATCACATGTGCATCGGCAACGAGTATGGCGGTCGCGATATTTATATTGAAACTTACCCTCGCGTTTGATGTCTTGAACTTTATGATTTGGAGCTTCCTTAATTACCTTCTTTTGAACAGGTACCGTTTTAACCTTAACGGGAACCTCGGTTTTACCCTTGTTTTCTTTTTCAGCCACCTTGGTTTTCTTTTTCAATTCCTTTTCTTGCTCTTTTAATTTAAGCGCTTCTAGCGGATCGGATTCATCATCCAGAAAAAGAGCATACCTATTGGCGACACCAATTCCATAAGAATTCTCCATGATGATAAATCACGGTTTATATCTTCGCAACTTTAAGATGTTGGAAGATTTATTTTGGCTTCGTTTAGCCCTCTGTTTTCACGCACTCATTCAATGCAATATGGCCGGCTGCTTATTTTGTTGCACGAGGAAATCGTCTCGCGCACTTTTTGACGCAGCCTTGTGCGCATGTCAAACAAAAACGAAATTTATACAACAAACCTGGCGAGTATCCATATAACCCTTACTGACATACGAGAAACAAGTACCCAAAATATTACGTTTCGCATTTCCCCACTCTATCCATTATAATTTACCGCGCATATTTGAAAATTAATGCTTATATTAATAAAATAGTATTTTACACAACAAAATGTTATAACACAATTTTTTTTTTACCCTAAAATTTGTTGAATTTATTGTGTTATTTTATTTAAATTAAGGCAACCCCAGTTTTAAAAGTTACAGTATTTTCCAAGATTCTCATTGTTTTTTGTATAAACGTTATTCCGTAATTTACAATAAAATGAAGAGATCAAATATGCGGGAAAACGTAAAGTTAATAAAAACTCAAAAAGAAAACAGCGTGGAAAAAATACATCCAAACAAAAGCACAGGAAGATAAACAAGACAATATTAAGAAGAGGAATCTAGCAAAATTAACCATAAAACCGAAAAAGAAATGCTTCAAGAAACACAAGTAAAAAACCAAAAGGGAGCCCAAGAAGAAAATGGATGGACAAAATTCGAGAAATATGGACAAAGAAGGGAATAACATTAGAAGAAATGAAAATAATGGCAAGGGACAGAGAAAAGTGGAGCAAACGGGTACAAGAGGAAACAGAACCGGAAACCCTATCCGACACCTGAAAAGGTAAAAGAATTCGAGAAGAATTTATAAAATTTAATGCTCCTATTTTTTTCTAAATGAAACATATCAAATTTGATCAAAAGTTTATACTTACTTCCAGCAGCACCATATATAGTCACAGGATGGAATCTCGAGAATCAAAACATGCTTACATACTTATATGATTATTAGCAGGTAATGTTAACGGTCAAAAAACTCATAAATAATGTCCCGCGTTAATCCAAATTCAATTATATGATTATATATATGATCGACTATTTTTCTTAAAAATGCGTTGCGATGACCTACTAAGATATATGAGTTATATGGGGTTGGGTTCGCTCCGTAATTCTAAAGAGTACAATTTTTAAAATTTGTTGGATAAAGATTCGAGTTCGAGGGTTGTATGGGTTGGGTTCGCTCAGTAATTAAAATTCAAAAGGTTATACAAAGGAGTAATGCTGGACGATCGACCAAAAATCATTTCAAGATCGTCCTGTTCAATTTAAGTAGACTAGTGTGGAGTAATACAAACAAATAAGCCCATATATTACAGATAAAATTATAAAACATAGCATGATAGGTTCTTGGAAGAGTAATAATAAACGAAAGTTAATCAAATATTTAATGTTGATTGTAAAATACATTGGGTACACATCAAACATATATAAAATTAAACTAAAATATCTAGTCAAATAACTAAAGTAATGAATTCTGATTGTGATCGGAACTACGTTCATTTCACTAAACTTATATAGAATTATCAGGAAAATTACATGTCCCCACTTACAACTTATTATTCAACACATATATACTTTCACAAATCCAATAATATTTATAAACAGTATGAGCTATACATAAACAAAAAAAATCTATATACACCTTGTGTAAAACTATATATGCAGTGTTTTTATTACACGATTTTGTACCAACAAAATTGGCAAATGTTTTACCTATTGTATTAAGTTTTGTAAAACTACGACATGAAAGTGAAATGGTACAAAACTACGTAATTTGCTGCTTCATTTCTATAAAAATGAGATTCCTTTAATTTTAACAAGCAATTTATTGTTTATAATGTAATAACACTAATTATATACATTCCTTAT
Source organism: Lethrus apterus (assembly GCA_018397195.1). Classification (NCBI taxonomy): domain Eukaryota; kingdom Metazoa; phylum Arthropoda; class Insecta; order Coleoptera; family Geotrupidae; genus Lethrus; species Lethrus apterus. The sequence goes on along the minus strand of JAFFZR010010290.1, from coordinate 29,309 downwards.
AAATTTGCATCATATGATACAAGATATGGTGTTTCACATATTGTTTAAAGTTATATACACAAATTCAAACATTGCACAAATGCAATATTGAAATAGTTGCATCATCAATCAACTTGTTTAACAATGTTGCATCCATTTATGAGGCACATTGACGTAAAAATACATAAAAAGTACACTTATCGCTACAAAAGTATTCTGAAATCCAAAAATAATTTAGTATTTCGTTCGGTATCCACTTTTTAATGCATTTGGAATAAATCAAATTTTAAACTGTAATTAAAATTTACATTATGGTTTACATTTATTTCAGTTCTAATTTGCAAAGCATTCTATCATATTAAATAACTATGTTTGACATTTTATTTTGATTTGATGAATTTTTATTATCTAAGATTAAAATTGTACTTTTATCATAGATGAAAAATCTAATGTAAACAAATAAAATAAATAAATCATAAAATGTAGATCTTTATAGAGATACACTCACTGAGATTTATACCAAATTGTTCCTGTGTTATGTTATAAAGAATGTTTTAAGTTGTATATGAAAGAAAATTGCATTATTCAGTCCCAGTTAGTTTAGTTCATATATACAGGATATAATTTTTTTCAGAAATTTCCATGTATCAATAGTTACTGTAAGGAAACTCGTTCTCAAACCATCAAAAAAAAAAAAAACAAAAAACAAAAAAGAGCATGCTGTTACTTTAAAAAATTAAAATTAAACATACAAAACTGAGCGGATGAAAGATTATAAAAACAACATTTTTCATAAATGTAATGTAATTTTTATTTCAAGTTAAACTATAAACAAAAATGTCAACTATATAATTTTAATTAAGGTTTACTTTTTGTAATATTTCAAACAAATAATACACTAAAGTGATCCGTAGTAAACGATATATATATATATATCTAAAATATAGTTTAAAATCGTAAAAAATATATAAATCAAAAATAAAAATGATTTTAGTGTACTTTGTCCAAATGAAATGAAAAGCTTTTTACGGAAATTAAATAAAATATAGGTCTATAAGAACTATGAGTTAAAAACATGTCCAATTCCATTTTGTTTATACAGTTTTATCGAATGTTACTACACATTCAGCACAACATGTAACAACAAAATAGTCTTTTCAAATACTTAGGTACAAAATTGCTTTGTTTAAGAAACTAGGTGCAAAGTACGAAAATATTGGATATTCAACCAGTCATAAAATTTGTACTAAACTCTATATATAATCGTTTATTTTAAACTTATGGTTTGTACAATGATACAATAAAAAGAACTCCTTCATAAATTTGATAATTATCACAATTTATGTTACAAAAAAAAAGCCATCATAACAAAAGTCATAAAAAATATACAAAAACGATAGTAAAATTAACATACGGTATAAACAGAAAAGCCATAAGTTTAAAACGGATAGATTTGATGTAACAATTTTCTAAACACCTTAATATTCGGAAATGAATTTGTAAAAATTATTTGGAAATACAAAAAAATTTTGACGAGGACTTGTTTTTTCAAAAAGCAATTCGCAGTAAAAAATAGAGAAATATTACATAATATATTCACACTCTTCCAACATACGCAACCATTCTAAAAGATTTGTAAAGCTATCACACTTTACACAAACAAATAAAATAATTTTTCCAACAGAATACTATATAAAAATAAAAGTGCCTGTTATTGGATTGTAACACATTTCTAAAGAATAAATACAATGTTCACATCCATTGAAGACAAAAAAGGGCTGTAAAATTATTTAGTATATATATTATATATGTATAATATATATTTATAATTCCCATTTGATGATATAAATACCAATTCCCAATGGGAAATAACTCTTATAAAAAAACTGATGTACAAAATTAGCACGTAAAATCATGACCGAGCCCTATATATTTATAATGTCAGTTTAATTTACAACAACCACACTTTACAACTTGCACACTACATCTCTACATATCATCGACTCTTATTTTTTTTACAGGTGTTTGTTGATTTTCAGACGCACGTTTTGTTGTTTTGTTTGATGCATAAGAATCTATAAGAAAACACATCAATCTTTGTTGATTATTAAGAAATATATGTTACCTTGTAGCCACCTAACTTGTGTCGCTGGGCCATAACCTTTGTCATTACGTGCCGCAATGCGGAAGATAATTGCAGATTTTGTAGATGTGTCTAAGTGAGCTGCAGATAGTGATGAGTTAGGAACAGTACAAGAATTGCTTGGCCCACAATATACTCGCACGAATGCCAAGGAAGAAGTTATCTTCTCCTAAAACATAACAAAAAAATTAATTGTAAGTCAAAATACTTAAAGGTTAAATTTTGCAAAACTTTTTTTTTATATCTATGACTTAATCTAAGTTTAAGTTAACTTTTAGCTGATGAAATGAATTATCAAATTATACATTTATTTACAATTTAATAAAATTACAGGCTTCAATAAGAAATTTTCACTGTACGTTTCCTATTCAATTTAAAAAAACAACTATTCAAGAAATACAACATTAGTTTTAGTTAGAATTAATCCATACCTTAGGATGACTGCGAACAGCTAGATATACTGAATATTCAAGTATATCACCTTGACTTGAACAAGGTGGTTCCCACGATAAGTGTGCACCATCAGTTGATTTTGCTATTTTAATTGCCGATGGTGCTCCTGGAAATCCTGGCAGGCATGTTTTAAAAGCGGCAACCTTTGAATAAAAAAAAAAATAATAATAATTAAACTTATTGGAACTTAATCAAAATTTATTACCTCACTCCAATCACTTCGCCCAACTGAATTAAGAGCTGCTACTCTAAATTTGTAGGCTGTACCAGGTTCTAAATTTATACGTGTAATATGATTAATATCAGGTAAATTATCGTCTTTAAAATTAGAACTATCATCTTCCAGTGGAAAGTAACTTTGTACATCAAAGTTTGTCCCCTTTATAAACCCCACTGTATACCAAAAATCCTTGGCATTAACTTTATTGGTGATAGTATCAGTCTTATCGTTCGTATCTTTTGAATGATCAAGTGCAGCCGAAGCTAAGGCAGATAAGGCATCTCCAGATTCTTCTTTCTTTACTTCTTCGAGTAATACTTTACTGCTAATATTATCTTCATTTTCATCGGATTTCAAATCATCATCTTTATTTAAATCATTTGTATTATGAAACGATGGATTCTCTAATTCAATTTTAATATCTATATCAAAATTTTCATTTTTGATGTTACCATTTACACCATTTACTTGAGCGTGATTTTCATTCGCATGCTCAGTGGTTGGAGAGTTATATGACTGATTCAATTCTGGGGAATCCTTACTACCTCCTTTTAAACCACCTCTATAAGTAAAGGGTCGAAATGGTGGACTAATTCGTTTAGATCCACCTTTCAAGCCTAACTTAATGTAACGGGGAGAACCTCCAAATAATCCAACACTTGCACCAACTGCTTCTGTTTCCATTGGTACTTCATTTGTATTTCTATCTTCATCCATTGGAACTAGTTGATCTTCTGATTGTGGATTATTATCGATAGGCATTTCTTTTTCAGGTTCTGGATCGATCAAACCAGCTTCGGCTGCCAAAGCAGCTAATGCTGCATCTGTAGTCGCTGGTCCATCAAATGAAGTTGATGCTGAAAATTTTTGTCAATATTAGTTTACTGCTGCTAATATATTATCACCATTGTATCCAATTTCTACAATAAAAAAAAATCAAATAAAAAAAAAATTACTCCAAATTTTTTGTCCTGATGTCTTCGAAATTTTTGTAATCCTACCATTTCGTAGTGTGATTATAGATGGCTTCTTTATTCCATTTTGCATTTTTAATATTTTTCTCTGCTTTTGTTGAAAAGCTTAAAAAGAAGAACCAAAAGTACTGTTAAAAGCTTTTGTTAGGTATTTGTGCCCTATTGGAAGTTTAACTATCTTTTTAATTACCAATACCAAAACTAAATAAATTAATGTGTTAATCCCTAATTGTTAAATGCCATTTGTCACTATTAATTCTGTCTTTAGAGGCTACATAAAACAAAAATGTGCTATGTGACGGTGGCTACATGCACCAAGCTAATATGTCTGGTTTTAATTAATTCAAATACAAACACTACCATTCTTCAAACATTCATGATGAAAAGAAAATTTTTACTAAATACCACAATTTCAACAGAAATGAAAAAATGATAAAAAGATAGGTAAACAACAAAATACATGGTATATGTGATCGATATAACAAAATAAATAGCGAACCTACCTAATGTTGCAGTTGGTTGTTTTGGACGTGTCACAACCATTAATTTATGTTGTTCAGCATTAACAGCCGAAGAAACTGACGTTGATGGTAATCGTAAAATTTTTCCTTGCGGAGATGGTACAAATGTTAATGTTTTATTGCCGCCACCTGCCATTTGAACAGTGACAGGCTTTCCACCAATCATAACCTGTTTCTTAAAGATAAATTATTAATGTATAAATTTTTAATATCAAGAAATTTAAAACAGTTGTGCATAAGAATATATACAGTGAGGTCCAAAACTCCCCCTCCCCCATGATAACTTTTTAACAGCTGGAGCTATCGTTATGAGAAAAAACAGGTCGATTTTTAATTTTTACGTACAAAATTTTGGTGTTGTCAAAAATTCAATTCCGCTTCTAAAATGACGTCAACTTTCTTATTTTAAATGGAACATCCTGGACGTTTTTGGAAAGACGATGGAGAGGCGAAGTTCGTAAGATTTTCTTTTATTTGTTTTGTAGCTAATTAGTTAGTAAATGTCTATTATTGGTTTTTCTTGTTATTTAACGAAAAATGTTTATTCCCTTATGGCTAACTAAGGAACACATAAAGAAAAAATCAGAAAAGTTATTGCTGCCCCTACTTTTCAAATTAAAGTTGAACTTATGGTATCGTCGAATTCATCTCTCCGTTGTCTTTCCAAAAACGTCAAAATATACAGGGTGTTCCATTTAAAATAAGATAGTTGACGTCACTTTCGGTTTCACCGGAAGCGGAATTGAATTTTTGACAACACCAAAATTTTGTACGTAAAAATTAAAAATCGACCTGTTTTTTCTCATAACGATAGCTCCAGCCGTTCAAAACTTATCATGGGGGGGAGCTTTGAACCGCATTGTATGTGTTAGCTGAAAAATTAATCATTTAAATTTAATTTTTGTATGGAAAAATAACAACCATTTTGATTAAAAAAAAAAAAAAAACAAATTATTTTGCAAGTATTTTTGGTAATAATATTTAATAATCCACACAAAAATTTTCGTAAGAATCAAATACCAAAGTCTATAATTATTAAATCTGGAAATTTTAATAATTGTTTACCCAGTTTCTCACCTCACCATCAATTGTCAAATATTTATGTAATAAAAACCTTTAGAATTTCCATCAGTTATTTTAACCAATCAAGTAGACAACTAATAACTCTAATACTTCACAAATTATAGATACTTACTGTATTTTTTGAAATGGTGACAGTTTTTGAAGTGCCAACAATAGGCATTATAATAGGTTTACCAGTAATTTTAACATTCTGTAGATTTGTGATAGTTCCCCCCTTGCTGATTGGCTGCACATTAACAGTTGATGTTTTTGTTTGCGTAACATTAACAGCTTGTGCATTGGTAATAGTCTGAATGTTTCTAATTGCCGCATTTGAACTAACTACTATTACTTGTTGATTTCCAATTGTCGGTAATTGTCCTGCGGCTCCTTTAGATAAAACTATTTGACCACCAGGCTTATTAACTTGTATCATATTTGACGGTATTGTTTTAACGGCTGTTAAGAGTTTATTTGAATTCGGTGGCACTAACTTTACTATTGTATTATTTCCCCCGGCTTGTAAAACAGTACTAGATAGACCTTTTGAACCTTTTGGTAAAGCAGCTACTGTCATACCAGTACTAGTTTTCACTAATGTTACTATTTGTGGCTGCCCTCCCTTTTGAATTATACCACCGGATTTCTGTACAATAACTTGTTTTCCCGCTACTTGTTGAGGAGATGCTTGTCTTATGATAGTACCAGTTTGACCTTGAAGTTTTACAGCAGGAGATGCTGCAAATTAAATATTATTTTACATTCTTGTTTTAAATCAAAACAAAACAAAAATTACAAAACCAATTTTTTCAACAAATATTGTAACTAAAATATAAGTTTCATTGGTATATGAAATAGAACATATATGAAACAACATACCTATTTTAATTTGAGGTGAACCAACTGTAATTTTTTGTGTAGCAGCTGCAACAGCAGCAAGTGCTTGAATACCAGACATACTTCCTTGTGTTGATTTTGTGGATATTATACCATCAGAGTTACCAGTTGCTGCAGAATTTGCAACGACTGGTAACATAACTGATGTGTTAGTAGATACTATTTTTGGTGTTGGATTACGTACTATACAATAAAATAAATTAAACAGATCACCAAAGTTTAAACACACACTAACCTCTAACAAGTGGTGCGACAATTTTAGGTGTCATTATTGTTGGTGTCGGCAAAACAGGGGTTATATTTTTTGGCAATGTTCCTGAAATAACGTGCGCTTTTGGAGTTGTAATAACAGGTCTTATACCCGGTTGTTGGACTATTGCTTTTGGTTGTAAACCAGTCGCTGGTGGCAAATCATATTTCTGAATCTAAAATATAAAATTGCAAAGCTATGAAAAACGAAATACCTAAAAGGATAATGGAATGTGGCATAGGAGGAAGAAAGAAACGAGGTAGACCAAAAACAAGATGGAGGTACTGAGAGATGTAAAGGCTTTGAAGATCAGCAACTGGAAAGAGAGGGCAACAAAATGGTGAAACATAACCTATCAAGCCAAGGGCCTATTAGGCATGCAGAGCTAATAATTAATTAATATCACTGCGCATACCTGTAAAATATAAGTTTGAGTTTGTGGTGCTCCTGTCCAATTAACTTCTAATGCTTGTGTGCCAGCTTTAACAAGTGCTACTCGGCCAGGAGCTGGAGGCTTATCAACTTCTAAGTACCAAAGATCTTTACAACAAACCTAAAAATAAAATATAATATCGATTTTTTTAAATTACTTCAGTCTTACTTGGTTATTCCAAGCCTTCCTATATCCGTCCCTACCAGACCAAACGTAAAGTCGTGTATTTATTCCTACTGCACAATGTCCAGCTCGTGCACAAGGCAAAGAACCATCAAACGATCCAATAATGAGATCATCCCAATTCATTGTTTCTAAAAAAAATCACAAAAATAACTTTAATAGATTTTATATTCTTACGGTAAAACATTATCTTAGTTTATATACTTTAAATTGTATATTTAAAACTACCACCTGATTCTAATAAACTACATATTCACAATCACACAATTATGCATCTTCAGATGAAGTTTGCCAAAAACAATAATATAATACTATTTATGACATCAGAGATTACATTGAATTATTTAGATTTATTTCTTATTAACAATTTACAAAAATTTAAGAATATAAAGAATGTGGTTTGTTTAGTAAAGAAGGTGCATTGTAATACTCTTGTGTAAAGTTAAATATGGATCTCATGTATGATGTCCTTCATATAATCACGCCCCAGGAGACACCAGTAAACTCGCACGATGTTACATGTAGTTATTCCACATTCTGTGAATATTTCATTTCGTTCTTTACGCGTGCGCAGCAGTGAGGTATTGGTATAGTTGAATATTGGGAACTTTCAACGTTACGCCTTAAGACTAATGCCTGTATAAACATATATACATAAACACTAAGTTTTAACTTTTTAAGACTAAGACTACGACTAAAGAAAGCTGTATAAACGCTCCATTAGTATAAACCATTGAAATGTAAATTTAACACCGAAATAGCCCGATTGTGTTATACTAATAAACAAATGAACATTGCTGCCACACACAGATTGTTTTTCAATGCTTCCTGTGATGATTTTTTTTATTGTATTGCTTATACTAAATATTTTGTATCATGAAAGTTATTCAGGTCTATTCTGTAACTTTTAACCAATTTGTTAACAAAACATTATTACTATTACCATGACAAGTGAACGTTTCCACCAATCGGGGAAGCTGTTTCAAAAGTGACATCAACGTCACTATGTTAACAAGGTGGTTAAAAAGTTATAGAATAAGACCAATTGAATGATAATAATCCCGTCTTTAACAATTTTTTAATTAATTAATTTTTTAATAATTATGCAACAGATTTTGAACCACTTCCATTAACACTTCAATTAATTTGAAGTTTTGAATTTTTAATAAAAAACTATCAAGTCAGGTTGAAAAACCTATACAGAAATTCCTAAGGGCTGGAGTGAATAAAAGCATCGATAACACATTACAATACTTCGAAGCATCGAAAACTGAAAACTTACCTAAATTAAGACACGCCATAGTTCCTGTACACTTCCATTCTTTTTCACTGGGTGCAGTTTTGGCATCTTCTGAAGCAACTGGTACCCACCCACCAAAAACAAACATTCTATGTCCAATTAGTGTTGAAGTATGAAGTGATCTGGGTAAAGGTGTGTGACCAGAAATGATGGGTTTATTCCAGGTTAACGAATCTGTATTTAAAAACCACAAATCTCCTAGTCGACAACCGCTCATTCCCCCATATATAACGAGATACGATTTGCCTCTTTCTCTATCGATGTAGGCTACGCCAGTATGTGACTCTCTAGGTGGTGGTGCTGGACCAAGTGTGACTGGTACATCCCATTGTACCGGACTGCTTCTAATGTCCAATGCATATAAATCATTTAGATATCTTGGTATGTTGTTTTTCGGATCATCACTTTCATTTGCTAATCCGCCAAACAAGTAAACTTTGTCGTTTACCAATGTAAAGCTGTGCCCTAAACGAGCACAAGGAGGAGCTCCGAGTTTTGGTTGTTTAGGTTTAAGTTTTTTCCATTCCCAACGGGAAGCCTAATAAATTGGCAGTCTTTTTATAAAAAAAAAACTTTTAATAAGTATTTACCTGTAGTTCATAAAGCTCGCTACTATATTTCCCATATTCTACCATTCCACCGAATATCAACAATCGGGTGCCATCAACAACAAAACCGTATGCTGCACAACCAGGAGGAATGTCTCCTTTCATTAAGGGAACAAACCATTGGTTTGTTGCTAAATAAAACAAATAAATTAGAAAAGAGAAATGTAAAATTTGATAAGTTATAACATAAATAAAATTCTTTCTTATAAAACATGCTAGATTTGTCGTTACAAAAAACATTTCTGTCATAAATTTTGTTTATATATGCATAACAGAGTTTTCCATGCTATATAGTTTATATGCGTCGCCATCTTTAACTTAAAATTAAACAAACCTTCAAAGTTTTGACATGCGATTTCTATAGCTTTGTTTATATAAACATATTGGCAGGTTAAAAGAAATAGGTTTAAAAATGTAATTCAACGAAGTTTGCGTATTCAAGCATATAGATAAAAAGTATAAATAACAACATACGCGCGCCATATTTAATGGCTATAGTTGATATCAATACCTGTATTGTAAACGTGGAGTTCATCCACGATACCCTCGTTACCACCGCCAAACACAACCATAAGATCCTTAATTGCAACTGCACGGTGTCCATGTCTTGGCCGAGGTTGAGGACCCGTAGGATCACTAACTAATTTCCACCGCAACACCTTACCCGCCATTATGTGATCACATTGCACTCAGAATCACTCGACGCCAATCGGATCGTGTCTCTCAATTCAAACTGCTAACCCTACTTCTTCTTTCCACTTACGTATACAATACCTCTTATTCTATTTAAATTAAAAAAAAATGTCAAAATCACTTTTTATTTAATAATTTTAATATTATTTGTGTCACAAGTGCATTACACTCAAGTCAAACGAATAAACCTATTTTAACTAGAATTTCTTATAACTATTGAGGGATATAAGTGAACTACTAAATGAAAGTGCGAAGATTTCTGGTTGCCATCTATTTATGAATAGCTATACTTATATGTAACTCAACGGTTATATACATTTCCTGATTTATCGACATCCACAATATTGAAAATTCATTTTTATTCAATATTTTTGTATTTCCTTGTATACACACAATTTTTACTACTAAATACAAACACTACATTAATTTATTTTTCAATAATGATTTGTTCAATTTCATGTAAGGGAAATTACATTAGTCGCTTATTAAAATTATTATATTTATATAATAAATCCAAATTTAAACAACTTTTACTACACACGAAAAAGTATGAAGCAGTTGGAAACTTAATTTGGAATAAAATGTATAAAATACGAATAAAATATGAATAAAATAAAATACAAAAAAAAAAACAAATGCAATTATCTTCCTTTTAATTAAAACGCAATTTTACTTTTATAATCCCAATATATTTTAACCAGTTCTCAGTTTGAAAATAATCTTAAATGGATGAGAAATACAATTAATCTTAAAATATATGTTTGTACACAATACGATGGCCAGTAATGAACAGATAATAAATTAATGATTTAGATAAAATTTACCAAGACTTGTTTTTGATATTCAATATATTAATTTACTTTGAATTTTAACTTTTAACTTATTATTCAATAATTTTATGTTTTTGGAAATATCACACCATTCCGAATATTTATGTATTTAAGTTGAGAAACAATTTATCAATGCTGTTTGAGGTCTAAACTATTTTTTATTTAACAATTGGTAAACGTTTTCTATAATCCTTAATGAAATAATTTTATCTAATAAAAATTTAAGTCCTCGTAATGGAAGTTTTAATTAAATAAAAAAATAAGACAGTAACTTCTGTCTGTTATTTAAATTATCATTTATGCATTGTATAAATATATAATAGTCAATGGCCATGTTCAACCGGGTGATGCTGTTACCAGCGCTATGACAGCAGCCAATTGAATGTCAACTAAATGACCCCGGCTGAACATGGCCATTATCAATAAATTAACAATAGCCTCTTTATTTAAATTTGTCTTAAAATATATTAAATAATTAATTATTATAACTAGTAATTAGAAACAAATTAAAATACAATAGGTTTTTAAGTTACAAGCCAAGATTAACTAATGATTTTGGAAATACTAACTGTTTAAATATACTATTTCTGGTAGTTCTTGTTAATTTAGTTTTAGTAGTTTTAGTGATAAATGTAACCTTTTCCTTTAAATCTGATTTGGAAAGATCACCTCGTAAATACAAAAGTCTTAGTAAGTGATCTTCAGATATATCAGGATATTTTTCTACAATTCTATGCAAGTCAAAAGATAACATATCATCTTCAGATTTTAAAACTTCAGCTAACATAATTATTGTATCTAGAAGATCGTCATTGTCAATAATATTCGGTGCAACCTTGGTAAAAACGTTTTGTAGATGTTTTGCCTCTTTTGTTATTTGAATCGATGCTTTGACACATTCATCGTAAGTTTTGAATGAAAATTTCTTTGAAAGCATTGCAACAATGTAACGCTTGGCTACAGATATCTTAGCTTCATTGACAATGAATTTCAAATTCGAGTCAACCAGTCGATTGTAATCTTGAAAGTAGTCTTCCAATGTTGCACATATCGTATCAACTGGTACGGAGACGTCAAACCATCGAGGTGTAAATAAATCTTCAAAGTGTTTCCCTAAATCTAAAAACACTTCTTCAAGAAGGTAACGACATGAATCATTTCTGAGTTGCTAAAAATTATATGTTGAAAAATGAGAAATTTAAAGCTAAATATACTCTCAAGTATAATTATCTTTTTATTCTTGAGAAAGCAATCATAAATAAATAAATAAAATAATAAATAAATGGTTATGAAAAACAAAATTATATCACTTGCAACAGTGTATAAAACGTTGGCAACTAACGTCAAATTGACGCGCTTCCAGCCGGGATACAAAGAAGCAATATTGGTCAGAAGCCACTCAAGCCTTCCTATTGCTACGACTATTAATACAGTAAATATTTTTAATTCATACTACATACGTTTCATTTAAGAAAAAGAAAACAATAAGGATAATTTCTTTCACAAATTAAATACATTAACACACAAATTGGTTTGTTAGAGAAATACAAAAGAAAAGTCTTATTAATAACTTTGATGAAATTAATTGTAAAGTTTGTTTCATCAAATAGACTCTTTAATTATTTATAATCGATTGATCTAATTGATGAACAAGTCTATGTTCCTTTAATGGTTTCAATAAAAAAATATATCAATGTTAAAATATATTTATTACTTGAAAAAGATACTGAAACACATTTTTATATATTTGTTGTAATAAATATACTTTTTTTACACAAGGTTTTTTATTGGTTGCTCAAGAATAAAAAGATATAATTTCAATTATAACCAAGAATTTGATTTTAATCAAAAATACTTACGACAAATGTATTATTTAACTTCTTTAATATTTCACTTAGTTCTTCTGTTAGATTCTGCTGCCAATATTTTCTTTGCAACTGTGCTCCAAGATCAATTATTTCTAAACAATTATTTACAATGGTAATCATATAATGTGTAAAAAATGGCACCTAAAATGGTATCAATTTTCAATCAGTCAATCATTAGCTGATATCAGACTTCCATCATCTAAGTATTCACTTGAAAATAATTACAGAAACAAACGTCGTGAAAACAAAAGATGACAGAAGTCTGAAAACTACAACATATAAATCTTAGTTACTTTGTCTCTATCCTCAAAATGTTTGTTTTTATATTCAATTATAGCATCTCGATACATTTCTCCATATTTAATAACTTGATCCATACTTAAAATAAGAGCTTTATTTGTAAGATCCTGGCTGCAAATAAATTAATTTTTAAGTGTACAAAATGGTGTTTATTTAAAACCTAATTGTTTGAGAAACTTGTAAATTTTGATCTATCATTTGAAAAACTATTACTGGTGCTGCTGATTGTGAAACGTTATCTGCTGTTGGTTCAGTGCAAGATTTCCATTCTTGTTTTTCTGATGTCAAAGTATTTTGCAACCATTCTGTGTAATTCTTTTCCATATTCTAAATAAGAAAATAATTAAAATTCAATACAATTTTTTAAATATTTACCTTTAAATATTGTTGCTGTAAGTTATTTAATACACCATCTGGTAAAAGTGGTTTCAAATTTTGTACATGTTCCTTCAAATCAGCATGTCCCAGTAATTCTTCAGATTTATATGTATTTAATGTCCAACTTAATACTGAAACATATTCATTACCTTCTAAACCATTTTGAATTATTTCTTGCAACTACAAATGACAATTATTATTCATTCTTAACACTACAGACAAAAACATACATGTCGACTCAAACAATTATGATACATGTGAACATACGCATCAACTATTTTGTATTCAGGTGGAAAACAAGGAACACAAAGCGTTTTAACAACACGTAAATCCTCTAAAATTAACTGCCTTATTAATTCAAGATGCCTAACTAGCCATAATTTATTATCTTCTCTTTCATCAACTTGTGTGCCTTCAATTCTAGTAGCAACAGCTTTTTCCAAAACTTCAAATGCCATTTTCTTCCATTCTTTTGGTCTACCAGGAGGTTTAAATGAGGTTTGTTTTTCGTGTTTTAAAGCCTGTGCATCTGCTTTTTCTTCTCTTTGTATAATTCGTAAAGCGGTAACAATAACTGTTGGTTCTTTACGTACTGTATTTAACGTTCGACTTAAAATAAGCCGAATTTGCTTTTCCAATTTCATCGAAAGAATTTCAACATCTTTGAAATATTCCTTTAACATGTTCTTGTCAAACGTCGATTGATTTGGTAACTTATGGAGCTCAAAAAGTAAATCATCCCTTGAATTTTCTAAATCTCTTAAACACTAAACATTAATTAGCAACATACCCAGAAAAATAAAAATACAAACCTGATGCGTATGCAATAATTTTGCTTCGTTTATCCATTGTTCTGTTTTCTGTATACTTTCCGGTACAGTAAATATATGTTTCAAATTTTCTCTGGCCGTTACGTATTGTGAATGTCTCATATTTTCATCCCTTACTTCATTTAATTTTCCACATAAACTTGATACTTGTGAGAACATGTTTGCCATTGATTTCATACTAGAAACGTTCTTTCATATTCTCATTGAAAAAATCATATTAACAAACCTTGTTTCTACTTCTTTAGTGTCTTGTAAACTTATTGTTAGTAAATTTAGCCCAATTCGAGCACCATCGAGTTGACTTTGCATGCCAGACTTTAAAAGAGCTTCAACGGATGCCTTTTTACGAATTAATGTACGTTTGTATTGTTCAACTTTTTCTAATTGTCCGGGTCTTTGCAACATATTAATTATGTGCTTGGTAGATGACATTTTTGCTTCAGCATCTAATTGACGCATATTAATTTTTGCATTTGCTATAAAATTAAATCAACATTTTGTATATTTTTATATTTTATACTTCACCTTCATTCATCTTATTAACTAGTAATATTTAATAACAAGGTATTTGTTATTAAATATAGGCTTTATTTAAAATATAGTTACAATTTTTGTATGTTTTTTTCGCTTCGCCACACAATTCTTATTATTTGATTTTATTTTGAAATTAATTTAAAATTTTACCATATAAATATAACCTTAAAATGACGAGACAATCAGCTGTTGACTGATTCGTAGATAAAACAAAAAATGTTACTGATTGCAATGATTACTAATCGCTAATGTAATCAGTAACCAGTAAAATCAGTTAAAAATCAAAAATGTGTATTATTAAGATATTCATTCTTCTATAAGAATTTTATAATTTAGAATAGGTCTTTAATGTTTGTCGTTTGATAATTGTAGGTATATGTTACTTTTTTCTTTTTCACTTTTAAACCTTTATTAACCAAATATTATTTAAATTATTGTTATTAACAATAATTTGAATTTTTACATTTTCCTAGTTTTTACCAATTTTAGTTGCAAGGAATTATTTTTGTTTTTCTTCCGACATGGATCGTTCAATAACCGTTCAAGAACGGTCCAAAATTCTAAAAAGCGTTTTCCACGCGAACGGATAGTCCTGTGTTTTTCTTCTGGCTGAACTAATTCAAAACCAGTCCAATACTCGTTCAAACAGTTCTTGCAAAAGTAACTAGACGAAAAGTTCGCACATGCGCATTTCCATCTACTTTTATTTTTATGCTTGGTACCTATTTCCTATGATCATTATTTTGGTTTTGGCGACGTTTATTTTCCTGTTTATCTTTTCTAACGCTGTCTTCCATATGTCTAAATTCGTTTGTATGTCCTTTTCGATTTTTGCATAGATCATCAGGTCGTGAGCAAAAGCATATTCTACTATTTCCATCCTCTGCAAGTTTCTTATTTGTAATTTCTTTGTTTTACTCTTCGTTTCTTTTATTACGTCATGCAGAACTAAAAATGAATAGAGTCGAGCTCAGTACTCCACCTTATTTCAATCAGTCTTTGGTTACGAACTCCTCTGACTGCAAGTTTCCTGTTCTAACATGGTTTCTTGTATTTTTATACAGACTGAAAATAGCGTTTCCTAGCTTGTTACTAATTCCTCTTTGTCTAAGACAGTTCCATACTTCTTTTCTTGGGATCAAACGCTTTTTCGACGTCGACAAAAAGTACATATATGGTGCGGCTTACGTTCTTTTCTATTAGTTGCTTCATGGTAAATATATGGTCTTGGGATCCTCTACCTTTTCTGAAACCGCTCTGGGCTTTTTCCAACTGCACAGTTTTTAATCTTTTCTCCAGGATTCTCTCATATATCTATATATCACATATTAGATATTCTTATTCTACGCTTTATGGCGCCATCGTGAAAACAAGAAAGAAAAAGATAGGAATTTTCTAAACATTATACATCTATTACCAAAATGTGACCCTCTAATGAAGATCCTTGTCGAAAATAAAACAAACAAAATTCAATATACATTTAATTATTTACGTTTCTTTTACTCTTTATATTTATTATTTAAAACCTATATTGTTTTATTCTTGTAAATTATGTTTTATAAAGATTGAATGTGATGGCAGTACCTTTGAAGAAAAAAAAAAAACCATATATTTACATACCAGCGAGTTTATTATATTAATGTAACAACATTCGATTTGTGATGTAGAAGTAAAATAAAAAATTTCAGTTTCAATATAAAAATTAGTACTGGAACAAAAATGACCAGAATTTTTCAAATTATTTATAACAGTAGTATCGAGCATCTGGAGAAACCTATTACTAATATTTCTTATAAATCACAACCTAAGCAAATCTAATTAAATGACTACTTTCATGTAAATGACTAATGGCCGTTTGCACCTGTAACGATTAAATGTTAAACGAAAACAAATCGTTAAAATATTTGCGCCAATCTGTAACTGCCAGTTAAATTGTCTCTAAACTAAACCCTACTTGTTCCACGGTTTAACTTGTTTTTAACAGTAAAGTTTCTTTTTTGAAAAGAGAGAATGAGACTGTACAATGACGTCAGTAATTAACTTTAAAGTTTACTAAATCGAAATTTTAACTATTACAGGTGCAAACGGCCATAAATATATAAATTTATCTACATTTTGACTTGCCACAAGAAATGTGGAAAAGTTATATTTTAAAAATTAAATACATGTTAACAGGATTAACGAGGTTCCTGAGGAATGTTACACAATTACTTAGCATCACCCATTTGGACTACTTGAGAGAAATGGTTCTTAACGTCAGAAAAAACTTCTGGTGGAGTGCGTGAAGAATCTATACGACGGACAAGTTCTAATTCATTGTAATAATCAATGATGGGTTTAGTTTCATAGAGATAAGTATTAAATCGTTTCTTTAGGCTTTCGAGATTATCATCAGATCGTCCACTTCCAGATGCTCCTCTCTTTAAACATCTTGAGGAACATATCTAAAATATTAAATTTGATTAATTAAACTTATAAAACAATAATTACACATGATTATAATTACCTCCATTGAACAATCAAGAAATAAAACGAAAAGCAAATTAACTTTACTTGCGACTCTTCTATTCCATCCCTCTAAGTTATCCTTATTTCTCGGAAATCCATCAATTAAAAATTTATCGTTTCCAGAATCTTTCATTGCTCGTTCTATTAAATTACATGTGATGTCAACTGGTACAATTTTTCCTTCACGAATATAAGTTTCAATCAGTTCTCCAAATTCAGAGCCTGGTTTGACACGTTCTTCTCGTAATAAATCACCGGCTGATAAATGAATGAATCCAAATTCTTTAACGATACCTTGACACAATGTTCCCTTTCCGGCACCAGGTCCACCCAATACGAATACAACTTTAGGTGTCATTTTTCTGAAGTAACTAATTCCCTTATATAGATTAAAAACCATAGACACGAAATCTAATAAGAAAAACGAAAATTTATGAATTAAATATCTAATGAAATTTAAAAACTGTATTAAAATTTAATTAATTTAAATTAAAACATAAATTAATCGCGATTGTATAATATTTAAAATATGTAATTAGGTTACTTACAATGACTAGAAATACTTTTCTTTATAAAAGCAAAATTGTTTGTACATAGGTATATTTATTAAATAATATGACGTTTGTTTTAATTTTAAGAAAAAAAACACGCAATCACAGGCAATGTAATAGTAACGTTTTTTTAGGACATTTTTTTGTTCTAAAATTTAACACTCCTAACGGTTGTCATACCAACATATAAACGAGCTCTTTCTGAAATTGGTGTTGATTGTTAAATATTTATTAAATTCAAATTTTAAAAATCGACATGTGTGAAAATATATATATGTAATTATATAATGGTAATTTAATATGGAATTTTAATTAAATATTAATTATTGTGATGCTGCCATCTATCGGTAAATAGTGCATATTACGATTGTATGTTTCAAAATTGTCAAACGACTACCGACTGCAATTGCATTAAACATCGTCTGTGTATTTTTCTGAATTGATTTCATTAATCCTCTTGCGATAACATAATTCTAATATAAAAATTCAAACATAGATTGTAACAACCAGTTACAATTATTGTTGCATAGATGGCAATGTACGCGAGTTCTTTTAATAAAAAAGGTGCAATATTCAAATATACAAATATTGTTCGATTTTATACTAAAAGAATTTATTATCATTATAATGAAATATGTTTTGTAATTAATAAATGATTGACAGTGAATAGATTTTAATATTAGCATTGACGCTTTATTTGATTTGTATTATGTGCACCACTTTACCACCGTTGATTAAATACAATATTCAATCAACGACTTTACAGATAAAGAAAAAAGTAGGTTGTGGCAATTTTCTGATTATTCATGGACACGATAAGCAAATTCACAATTTTGTTCAAATATTACTTTTTTTGATAAAGCTTATCGTATGTACAGAATCACGCACTCGAATTAAATACCGCGCCCCCCCCCCCCATGATAACTTTTGAACAGCTGGAGCTATCGTTATGAGAAAAAATACGTGGATTTTTAATTTTTACGTACCAAATGTTGGTGTGGTTAAAAATTTAATTCCACTCCCGGTGAAACCGGAAGCGATGTCAACTTTCTTATTTTAAATGGAACACCTGTATATTTTGAGGTTTTTGGAAAGACAACGGAAAGACGAATCCAACGATCCCCATATGTTCAACTTTAATTTGAAAACTAGCAAGATAGGCAGCAATAACTTTTCTGTAATTTGTTATTGTTTTTAAGCAAAATTGCCCAGAAGTTCGTAATAAAGATTTGCTTTTATTTGTTTATTATCTGTTTTGTAGCTGATTAATTAGTAAATGTCTATTAATGGTTTTTCTTGTTATTTAACACTAAAAATGTTTATTGCCTTATGGCTAACTAAGGAACACATAAAGAAAATGGCAGAAAACTCATTGCTGCCTGTCTTGTTATTTTTCAAATTAAAGTTGAACATATGGTATCGTAGCGTCTCTTCGTTGTCTTTCCAAAAACGTCATAATACACAGGTGTTCCATTTAAAATAAAGTTGACATCGCTTCCGGTTTGGCCGGAAGTGGAATTGGATTTTTGACAACACTAACATTTTGTACGTACAAATTAAAAATCGACGTATTTTTTCTCATAACGATAGTTGTCATGGGGGGGATACTTTTGAACCGTACTGTATATAAATCGTATATAAAATTCAATTGTGGCATTTCTAACTATGTGGTATGGAAGTCTATCATAGTTCGATAAATAGTTGTTTCTATTAAACTTAAAATCATAATTAGTCATTTTATCTGTTTGTTTTGTTTTATCCAATAATATCATCGCAGAATTTTGTGCTACTTGAATGAAATTTTCTGACAAAAAAAAAAGACCGAATGGTCTCGCACTCCGAGATTGAAAGTGTAATTTGCCAATGATCGAGAATATTCTCCCAGTTATTAAAAGAGGACTAATCACATATTTCATTTATTGTTATTGTTATTATTAATAGTTTAATTTTATGTAACGTGTTATTTTTTTAAATATGTAATCACAACCTTGCGGTTGTTTAATGCATAAATATAAAATTATATATACAAGTAGCGTTTTTATTTTTGTAGTGATGTTACATAAAAGCGAAATCATTATTATTAATTGTGTTTATTAATAAACAAATGAATTGTGTGTAAACGCTTATTGTTTTAACATTATTTCGAATTAGTATCAAATTTTTTCTGTAAATTAATTGGGAAATAACTGAAATGAAACTCTAAGGTTTAATAAATAATGTATTAATTAAAGAAAACAGTATTTTTCATTATAATTTGGCATTATTTGATTTTTTTTTAAATTGCACTGGAATATTTACATATATGATTAATGATTATAAACAAAATATCTATGTACCAATAAAATTCTTTGAATTAACCAAACACAAATTTTTAAACCACATATCGTATATGAAACAATATAACCATTATCATTGTAGTTTCAACATTTTGCGATTTGTCTGACGCAACTTTCTTATAAACAAAGAAGTATTGCCGATAACGTAAAAGGAAAAAGTGGTTTGGTTTAATCTTGCGTTTCATACTATGACGTCATTCCTTTACGATGGGATTTTTTCCAGTCACTTTACGTCCATAAACATTTGGGAATATTTTATAAAAAAAAGTTGCATCACGAATGGTAAAATACGTCATCATGACGTGCAATATAGGAAATCATTGATTAATCTGTTTATACAAGTGTTTCTCACAAGAATTATAATGTTGGTTCCTGAAATATCGGAATTTTGTATTTGTAATGAAATGTTGGAAACAATAAGGATGGTTAATATTACTTTTTTTTATTCGCCCTGTTTTGTTAATGCGTTGTTTCGTTGAAAATTTATAATCGGAATGCATTCATAAAACCACAAAATATTCATCACAACAGAAAATGGTTATTAATTAATACACTCTAAATAAATGCGACTTGCAATTTCGACATCAAAACCGCGAATACAAGTCAATAAAAAGAAAAAGTTGTAGTTCAAGGCTAATTTGCTTGAATATTATCTAATAACTGTTTAAATATTACCAAATATGTACAACATATTAACTTATTAAAATTATTGTTTTATAAAATTGTATATTTTTGAACTTGACTGTGTGAGAATTATACGTTCATTTTATTGTTCTTGTATTTTTTATTACATACGCGTTAATAATATACTTCCTCTTATAAAATCTGGATTGTTGAAGGTCTGTGCAATTTCTTCACTAATTATATACAAGAAATTTAAAATATATCTTCGTAAACGTTAACAAGTTTAAATTTATATATACAGGTTGTAACATTAGTGCGATATTCTTGGATATCTCCGTTGTTATGCAAAATACAAAAAATATTTTAAGACAAAAGTTTTTTGAATTTATGGTCTCCATCACTTAAAATTATTTTAAGTTATACGGAGTGTTTCGTTTGTGCGCAACCACGAACAACATTAAAATTTTAAATGGAACACCCTATATATTATTACATTTTTGATTTCCCTGGCTAATTCTAATATAAGTTTGTATAAAATAATATTTGTCTATGTCTATTCGTTTTTAAAATATTTGCATTTATTCAGAAATTTTGACAGCTGACGGTGTTCGGCAAAACGCCTATAGTTCAATAACGAAATACAGCAAGATCATGAAATTTTATGCAACGCTAGAGGGATCTTTAGTGTTAATAGTAAAAGCATTAGAAATTCGATATATAACACAACATACTTAATAAATCTTCTTCTTTTTGAAACAATTGAAATGCGGAAAACTTAATTTTTTTAAATGGAAGTGCTATATTTTTATGCATTAGTCGAAAGCAAAATTTAATTGTCTATTAATTTGAATAAGCAACATATGTAGTTAAAATTAATAATTTTCGAGATATTGATGTATTTTTTAATTTTCGTACATTGTCATCCCTCCTGAGAACTATAAAAGTAATTTTTAAATGTTTTTTAAAACAAAGCTGATAAACTACGAACTAATTAATAGAATATGCTGTAAATAAGAAGATACACCAAGCTTTATATTTCAAAGTTTCATAATATTCACACATTAAATAGAGAAATTACAGAATGCCATATTTTTAATAGGAGTTACCTATAGTTCTGTTCCGTTTTGTATGTTCAAAAACGAGATGTCGGTTATGCTACTTTTCTTTTATTTTCTTATTTTCCAAACATAATTTCCGTTAACATTAATATATTATTTAGTTTATAATAAATAATATTGCGTTCCAATCGTATTCTATTATTTAATTTTTTTTTGTGGAAAAAATGACAGAATACGGTAATTGAGATATAATGAAAATACCAGTTTCATGGTACATATTTTAATTAATGAAGAATCTCAAGAAAGCAGTAGTATTACATACAAAATATGGCATTTTGTGATCTCTCTTTTTAATGTGTGAATATTATAAAACTTTGAAATGTAAAGCTTGGTGTATCTTCTTATTTACAGCATATTCTATTTATTAGTTCGTAGTTCATCAGCTTTGTTTTAAAAAACATTTAAAAATTACTTTTATAGTTCTCAGGAGGGATGACAATGTACGAAAATTAAAAAATACATCAATATCTCGAAAATTATTAATTTTAACTACATATGTGGCTTATTGAAATTAATAGACAATTAAATTTTGCTTTTGACTAATGCATAAAAATATAGTGCTTCCATTTAAAAAAATTAAGTTTTCCGCATTTCAATTGTTTCAAAAAGAAGAAGATTTATTAAGTATGTTGTGTTACATTTACATCGAACATCGAATTTCTAATGCTTTTACTATTATCACTAAAGATCCCTCTAGCGTCGCATAAAATTTCATGATCTTGCCGTATTTCGTTATTGAACTATAGGCGTTTTGCCGAAGACCGTCAGCTGTTAAAATTTAAATGCAAATATCTCAAAAACGAATAGATATAGACAAATATTATCTTATACAAACTTATATTAGAATTACCAAGGGAATTCAAAAATGTAATATTATATAGGGTGTACCATTTAAAATTTTAAAGTTGTTCGTGGTTGTGCACAAACGAAACACTCAGTATAACTGAAAATAATTTTAGGTGATGGAGACCATAAATTCAAAAAACTTTTGTCTTAAAATATTTTTTGTTTTGCATAACAACGGAGATATCGAAGAATATCACACTAATGTGACACTCTGTACAAACAACTTTTCGTTAAAAAAGTAAATACAGTTATTGTTCCCAACAGGGACATTTTCCTTTAAAACTCGCTCAACTCAATTCAATCCACGTGTATTTCAGAAAAAAGTAAAAAATAATAAAAGATAACTGAAGATTTATAAGTTTTATTTTATTTTTGTTGTCATGGGATTGATCCATCCTCATCCCATTTATTTTATTTCTGGTTATGCTAAACATCCTCATCGCTCCCTTGAACAAAATTATTATGGAACTTATGGAACTTTAAATTCGTAAAAAAAACAAAGACAAATTTAAAAAAATTTTTATTATGAATAAAACCGCCTCATCAAAGACCTAATTATGTATTTTAAAAACCCTATCTTGATACCCTTTCGATGGATCCTGCTTACTAACAGTCTTTACCGCAGTAACAGGATCAACTTTGTGAGCTTTCCATAGACTTTTATCTTGTTTTTTTATTTCCGTCGCCCTTTTCTCAAACAACCACTGGTAAAGCGCGTCAGATGACGATATCCTGGAACAAGTTAAAGGAACGAGCGCACCAAGATTACCAACGCTTGTAGATTCCACGTCCTGTTTTGGCGCCAAATGCGACACGCTTTTTGAACTTACTTTGACATTATCATTATCAAAAGTACCGTAACTTTTCTTTTCGTGGAAACTCTTGCTCAACTTTACAGTTCTTAAAACGTCGCTGATGATGCTGTCCAAAATTTGAACGCCTTGCGATAACGTTTCGTTCTTCTCTTCTTCGGCGTCGCAAATTTTACTTCCGGATAGGCGTTCTTTTAAAAGCTCGCAAATTTCTATGCGTTTGTCCAGATATTGTTGCTTCGCTCGCCAAAATCGCTTTAATTGTTCGTGTTTTTCTTTTCTACTTTTCAACGTTTCCAACTCCTCCTTTTCGACCGTGTGATATTTCTCCTCTTCATTTTCACGCAACAACTGATTAGTTAATTTCTCACTGATTTGAGATACCTTTGAATTGCAATAATTTTTAAGGCAGGTTAACGTTGGCGCTTTTTTCAGCGTCCATTCTCTGAAGCTATTGCTCACCTTTTTGCCGACTTTCAAAGCGACCATAAATTCGTTGGTGTATTTATGGGCGATGGATGTGTTGATATTAGATGTTAGTTCCGGTGTTTCGTACCTTTCAATTTTTTTATTATGTTTGAGCATCGCATCACTATCCGACGAACTTGAAGATTCGATCGTGAACCCGTTTTGATTTTGTCTTCGCTTGATTTTCTTCAATTCCTCGGCCACTTCTTTGTAATCTGGCACCGGCACCTGGTAGGAACCGGAAGCGACGTCACGTTTGACCCTTTCGTTGCGTTCCCTGATTATCGCTTCGATTTTCAAACGGTTTTCGCGGCGCATCTTCTCCAATAATTTTATGCGTTCCGTGCGTTTCCTCTTCAACTCGTCGAGATAATTTCGAGATCTGTGTCTCATCACGTCGTTAATTTTATGGTTCGAACTGTCGGCTTTTCCGTCGACATTTTGGTTACTCGCACAGCGAAAAACGAAAGGTTCGATGTGGCGATTTGTTTCTTCGGATTGACGTGTCTGTTCGGCGTGCCTCATAATTCTGTCCAAAATTGCTTGAGTTTCGCAAAGCGATTCCTCACTCAGACGGTACGGAGTCGGTGAAAGTTCAAAACTTTTGCGTTCCTCTTTTAACATTGATCTTCCGTAATAAAAAGGCGTACTTGACTCTGCCTTTGGGCTGTTGAACGGCAATTCGTTAAGAAGGTCGATATTCGAATAAGCTGGCTTGTTTTCAATTTTTGGGACGACTTCTCCGAATGGCTTCGTAATTGGTAATTTGAGGATCGGTGGTTGACAAACGATTGACGTTTCTGTCTTCGATTTTTGTGTTTCGTCGACTATGGTTAGGGAGGGTTTCGTTTCTTCTTTCTTATTTTGTGCCTTGGCTGCTTTGCGAACGGCCTTTGCTTGAGTTTCCAATCTTCGCTTTAGTTTCTTTTGCGTCAGATTAGTTTTTTGCCTTAACTTGGACGTCAGTTTCAGCATCAAAACGTCGTGGATGAGGTTGTAGGCGATGAAATCCGACCGCATAAAGGAAAAGTTGCAAGGATTGTCTTTATTGATCGTTTCCGGATTAACCGTTGGTCCAATAAACACTGGAACTTCTTTTTTAAAGATTGTTTTTGATTCCACTTCACCCGATGGAAGAATAATCTGATCGACGTTTTTCATTTGTTTTTGCTTGATTTTATTATCTTTGTTGTTTAAATTATCATTTAGGCGATGTTTGCGTTTTAAATTGTCGTTGCTTTTCTTCGATTCTTTTAAGATTTTTGCTTCTTTCGTTAATTCACTTTCTGCCTTTTCAATGCGTTCCTTTTGTTGAATTTTGGTTTCTTTGGCAACTTGTTTCAATGACTTTTTCACAAGAATTCTCCTTGTCTTTTCTTTATTTTTCTCAACAGCAACGTTTTTACGAAACTCATTTTGATCTTCGTCGATTTGTTCTTTCTTTTCAGGCGAAGGTTTGGCTTCTTCTGTGTTATCGAGATTTTCAGCTGCGGTAAATTTTTCGCTTTTTTCCAGTAGTTTCCGTGCGTCAATTTCGACATTTTCGTCGATTTTGACATCTTTTACATTTTTTCTGGACTCTTTCGTTTTGAGGTGCGATTTGCCAGGTTTAACTTTTCCAACTTTGAAAACGTTTTTCATCGGACATTTGTTATCATCAATTTCTTGAGTTTTCAAATTATTAGAACAGGTTTCGGGCTCGGATGTATTGTTTTCGATTTCTTGTTTGGCATTTGGATTCATCTTTGGGTCGCTTTTTGTGCACGGTTTCCGGGGTTGATTCGCAGAGCATCCTTGCATGCATGTTTTCAATATGTCTGTTCTATCTTTAATTTGAATGGCTTCATCCGTGTCGTAGTCCAAAAATAATTTGCAGTTTGTGTCGTACGTGCATACACTTTCTGTTTGTGTGAAGTTCTTTTCTAATTTGGCTTGAAGGTCTTTGCTGATCGGGCCTTTGATAACGGGCGACATCATGCACATGAATGAAATGCCGGCAATTGATAAAACAGCCCCTATGATCTTTAAGGTGGCTATGTTTTTCGCCTTACATTTTTTGTATTTACCTTTCTTGTTGTCACTCAATCGCTCCCACAAATCGGACTTTTCGTCGTATTCGTAATCATGTTGCAATTCCCTTTCTTTCAAAAACTCATCGAACGTCAAGCAACCGAATTCCTGTATTTTATCTTTAGAGTCGTTTTGCGACAAAAGACTTATCGCGCTGTTCGAACCGCTACTCGTGGATTTCAGGTCGTCTTCCAGTACTTCCATCGACCAGGTTTTCTTGCCGTCTTCGCTGGCGGTTTCATCGACGATTTTTATTTCTTCAGGATTTTCTTCACTCTTCTCGACGGATTCTTTCTGCTCGGGGACGTTCTTCACGATTTCAGACTTGTTGGACTTTGACGACGCGGTGTCATTTTCGTTGTCTTCGTTCAGGAGCGTCCAGGACGAATTTGAATCGACGTCGGAATCGTTTTCATTCTTGATGAGTTCACTCATCACAACAATTTAGTTCGAGTTAAACGACAAGAGCTTTGTCCACTGAGGATTTGGACGTGTGGCAAAAGCACCGCGAAATTTGAAAATGTTTATTTAAAATTTGACTTTGATATTTTATTTGTTGTCATGACACACTTATTTCCTACGGATGACTTCGATGTATAAACGACGTCATTTTGACAAACGTGCGACGTGGAAGATTTTGTATAAATCATTAAATTTGAAAATGCTTGGTTATTTCAAGAATACTAATTACTTACTTTATCGGGGGTGCTGTTATCTCTGGGTGACATCGGTGGTGATGAACAGTTCCCGATGGATGGTACACCCAGTTCGTAAATGTTAAGCATGTGGGCAGCTTGTGCGTGAACCATAAGGTCCCAAGCGTTCTGGAAGGCATCCTTGCACTGAACGCACAAAAGTGACGCGGAAGAATTTTCATCTAAAGAAGATTCTGCAAAAATTTAAACTAATTAAAAAAAAAATAATTTGCTACGTTTATCAATTAATATTTATTTACAGTGCTTTTCTACGTAGGCTTAATGTGTATTTCCTCTAACAAAAATCGCTCGATGAGGAGCTTCTTTAGATATGTCTTTAGATAGTATCATTGTTTTTTTTTCAAATTAACTTTTTTGCAAACATGTTGATTTCAAACAACGCAATTTTGGGAACATACATTATTGTAAGGGAAGATTTTTACTTTCATCTTCTCGGTTCTATCGCTTAAAATAATTACGTATTAAATGAACAGACTGTATAAACACACTTGCTTTTAATGGACGCGAGAAGCTTGTAAAACGCTTCATAATTCACCGATATTAAATTATATATTTTGAAGAACGAAGGATAATTACGACGATAAATCGTCCAGTGCAGAAATGATAAAGTAATTTTGTTTTACGTCCAAATGAACGTCGGAGCGTCTCCTATTATAGTCCTTTATTATGATTTAAGTTCGACGGCTTTTGTAATGTGCTTCGCGGGGAAGGGGGGGGGGCGGAGATGGGTAGTTGCGGCGACGGCACCGCCGTTGGTCCGCCGGCTTAAGAAGAATAAATGTGTTTTCCCGTTACAATTTAAACAGTGAAAAGCCAGAGATTAGCAGTAATGCGGGCCAAGTTATGTACGCGGTCTTCTCATTGAAAAGTTTCGCGTAGACAAATATCCGGGGATATGGAAACATTTTCCTTCAACTCAATTCCACCAAGTTTCAGACTAGTTATGTTAGCACAACTAAAACTCATGAATTTTATTTCTTTATATAAATATTATTGAAATTACCATTTAACGCAAAAAGCTGATCTGCTTTAATCATAGAGGATTGTTAAATTTTAAGAAAATACTAATCAGTGACATTTAATTCTTGCAATGAATATTGGAATAAGTTGTAACGTTTGTACGGACGTCTGACAAGTTCTTAGGGCATAATGAGAGAAGAAAACAACAAAAAAAATGAAAAATTGAAGAAAATTGGACACTTTGGACACAAGTAATACAAATATCGACGGAATTATACGTGACTCACTGGATTTATTGAAGCTATCACATTTGCAAGTGAATCGAAGCTTGCAGTAGGTCTTCTTATGGTCGAGCAGTTCGTGCAAATCCGTGAACATCTCGCGACAGTTTCCGCAAATTAATATGTCCGGATTACCTGCAACGAGAAAAAAATAATAAAAGTCGACGTTGATTGATGAGTTTCCGTATATGTTGCGGTTACGAAAGTAAATTTCGGCCTTGTGTTCAAATATTCAAAGAGTCGAGATTAAGTTAGTCTCGACGCTCAATGAGCAGGGCAATTGGTACAAAGTCTGAATTGGCCATTATTTATTTATCAACATTTGTACGCTACACGTTTCAGATACACGTTTTATGTTTTAAATTCTGAAATTAAACAAGTACACAAGTTACGAATTAGAAATGAAGATATTAGCTTTAGACCAAAAAGGTAGAAAATCTCAGGGCTAAGTATTTTTAAATATTTTTAGTCTTAACATTAGGTTTTTTTTGTGAAAAATATTTGATTTGGAAATTATTTTACGAATTGTGTTTTAAATACGTGAATAGCCTGTACAGGGTGGGCAAATTTCGATGTTTTAATAGGGAATTTCGATAACCATAAGAGATACAACAAAATTACCCTACCATCCTCGATCGCTTTTTTTGGAGAAAAATTCAATGGTGAAAACTAAAGTTGGCTATCGTCTTTTGTTTTCGAGTTATGCGCAAAAATTCGATTTTTTCTGTTTTCGTTTTATGGCTATATCTTGCTTATTTGGAAAAATGAAGGAAAATAATGTACACGTTCTTCAGGCACTTTTATGATAAGAGTGCAGTGGCGTTGTTAGTTTTAAAAAAGTTCTCCAAATACGAGTTGTGACATAAAGTTATAATTTTTTATATGGAACTCATAGTTGGCTGTGACTTAAATAAAAAGATAATTTTCTTCCCTTTTCAACAATATATAACACTTAGGGCCAATTTTTAATTTTCAAAGAGATTTTTCAAAAATTCATACTTTTCGAGGTCAGACTTATATTGCATATAGTCCAGTAAAGTTGGACATTTTTACATTAATGACTCGGCACTTTTGACACTGTCTGGGTTTTTTTCATAGTTTGATTAGTGATCGAACGAGGAGCTTAAAACTCAATTTGCGCATGCGCACGGAGAACCAATTCGCTGCAATATAACAAAATTTCATTTTTTATATTTTGGTGGATTGGTCGCGTTCTATTCGTCGCAAAAGGTCAAAACTGGGCTATTTCGATTCGTTACCGTTTTACCTTTAAGCTTTGTTTCGGTATAATTTTGCATATCATGCACGGGAAAAAAGTTATAGGCGCGTAAAGTTGAAAAAATAATTTTTTTTTCTTTTTCAAAAACTTTTTTTAAGATAACTTTAAATTGACTCATTCTAGGCCAAAAACACCTCAAATAAACCTTGTAGAGGAGGATCAGGCGCGTATTTAAAAACAAAAACACCGATACGATGACTGGGGGCTCGGCAATTCACGCTCTAAGTTGCGCTTCAGAATTTATATTACTCTGAATATAACATTATAATATATCAAACTTTATT
>JAFFZR010010289.1:1086-13175 GCA_018397195.1 Lethrus apterus | reverse complement strand
TTGATAATGTTATAGGTATTTTTGAACAATTAAATATTTTTTTATATTGCATAGCTATGGCTTTAATTAAGTGTGGTGCCCAGTTTACATATACCCTTTGCAGGAACATTTTTAGCTAGTGCCCAAATTACCAACAGGATTAAAATTGCAGGTATGTTAGTGCCCAATTTACATCCGCCCTATTAGACACACGAGTTCTGTTAACAGTTTTGTTACATTCTCAATAAATAAGTTTAATATATAAAACACTTTATTTGGCATTGTCTTATACAAACAAGTCAACCCATAATAAATCCTTCAAACCGACTCCGCTTCGTCCAACTTCTTCAACTTTTTCGGAATTTCTATCCCCGCTTATGATTCGTTGAAGCACTTCCTTCAGTTCCTTCCTAACACCAAGTCCTCCTCTAAGTCCAGCTGCCTGCATTCCCTCCACCTGTGCTCCCATAAATGGAATATATCTGCAATAATCTTTTTGGTTTTCCATAACAGATGAAATGTATTTTTTTTCCTCATCCGGTTTGGCAAAAACCAATGTGTAGCCACATTTTCCACAATAATGACGATCATCCATGGCCACCATGAAGACAACTGCACCACATTGCTGACAAGGACATTCTCTATGGATTTTTCCATTTTCATCAACTTTATAAAATTTCAGTACAGCCAACTTGACTTTCTTCTTCTTATGCTTAATCTTCTTGGGAGTGGAATAATTCTTCTTCTTGCGTTTCTTTGCGCCTCCCCTAAGTCGTAATACTAAATGCACGGATGATTCTTTTTGGATGTTGTAAGGAGCGTCCATCCTCAAGCTGTTTCCCAGCGAAGATGAGACGTTGCTAATCTGGAAGAATTCCTTCTTTATCTTGGATTTTCGCCATTACATTTTCGATGGTATCTGAAGGCTCAACCTCAAGAGTGATGAATTAATGTTTTCATAAAAATGTGCGTTTTGACAATTCACCGTTCATTCCACCATGACACGCCGTATAAAAGAACGAAACATTCACGGAACGATGTGTATGACATTTAGATGGTTAATAAACTCAAGCATGGTATAGAAATTAGAAATAACTCAAGAAAATGGAAAAATATCAAATGATGAACAGTAAAATGCCGGTTTCAAGGAAATGGAAAATGAAAATGAAACATATAGCTAATATAGACTGAGTACCCAATTCTCCCATTACGTACTGAGAGAAAATACTTGAGCATTCCATTAAAAAAAAGGACGTTTGGTCAGATGAAATTGGTTCGAATTGGCGGTATCTTTTAGACAGCGTATTCCGGTTAAAATAAGGAAGTCAATAGCAATTTCCGGGAATTTAAAAAGTCGAAAATATTTGAATCTAACAAAATAGGGTGACCAGATTTCCAATCCATTAATGCTGTACACACATGCAAACTCCCGCTCCCCTCTCTCGAATTAAATATACAGTTAGAAACACTGACGTTTGGTTGGGTTCGCTCCGTAATTGAAATTTAAAAGGTATTATTAAGAGTACATTTAGAGTACAAAGATATATGGATATATGAGATGTGGGTTGGGTTTGCTTCGTAATTAAAATTCAAAAGGCGTTTTGCTGTACATTCATGCTTAATGCTGAACGTTTTGGTGTACATTTATACATGCTGTACAGTTTGCTATAATTCCTGACAATACAGCGAAATGCTGTACGTATGGTCACCTTAATCTAATAGATATTTCTCAAAAATCGATAAAAGTGATAAGTCTGTCAACTTCTAACGAACGACTTAATTGAATCAGCCATCATTTATTTATTATTTTCTTTAATTTTCTTTTAATGTAACTATACGCATTATTGTGACTCGTAAATATGGAACATAGTCTTCCTAAATGAATCATCTATTTACGTCTGTGGCGAATAAATTGTTGTACAGTATCATTTTGGGTTCAGAAACCTCCCATTTTGTGACTGAAGTAAGTTTAATAGTAGAATGTAAGCTTTCACGGCCGTTATCCATAGTAGAAGGATTCGGCAATGGTAATTTCGTAATACGGTCAGTGGGTAGAAAATTGTAGATATGTAAGTTGGTAACATCGACCACCACACGACCACTGCAATGCAACCCATGACTTATAACGACCCCCGCAGTGCATGTTAATCCTCCAAAATTGTTATTGCTTAAGTATATATAAATTAAATTATAATTGAACGAAAATTTTTATTAAATATAACTAACTTTACAAGATAAAAGAAAATAAGTAAAACTAAAGGTATAAATTTATTTATTATGACTACAGTAGACCAATTATCCCTATACATACAAATGTACACGAAAGGACTATATGTTTATACATAAAAAATTAGATAAAAGGCTTTATAAACGGTGTTTTAAAAGTTTTTTTATTGTACACAAAACAAATTAAACTAGGCCTACATACTTATCCAAAACACGAAATTGCATATTGCGGTGTTATTC
This sequence comes from Lethrus apterus, assembly GCA_018397195.1. Classification (NCBI taxonomy): domain Eukaryota; kingdom Metazoa; phylum Arthropoda; class Insecta; order Coleoptera; family Geotrupidae; genus Lethrus; species Lethrus apterus. Next base: position 10,730 of record JAFFZR010010289.1, on the reverse strand, counting down.
CATGCATAAACTTAATTAAACTTAATATATACTTAAAATTATACAAAAGGAAATATATCTCGATTTGTTTTGGTTACAAACTTTAGATAATAAATTAATTCATAAATTGTTTATTCCTTGACAAATTCATTTACTATTTTTGAATATATTTATTTAATAAAATAAGTACATTTGTTTTATTTGTGTTCATTATGCTTTCACAATAAACATCTAAATAATTGCCCCATAAGCATAAAAGGAAATTTTATAAATGCAGTGGTAGGAATATTTGAAAATAAAAGTTAGTGTCTAAAGTCAACACTAAATAAGATCAAATTAAATAAAATAAGAGAAAAAAATATCACAGCATTATGTACAGTGTTTCCAATGCTAGATAAACATGAATCATACTCAGGTGGTCGGCCGATCCATCCGGAGGGAGTCTACTGTATAACATACTGTTTATACAAATTTTTTCCTCGATATAATTCCCCTCGTATATTCTTGAATTTTTTCTCCATGCTTTAGTTTCTTTTTATCATTTTGGAATTAATTATATTGAGGTTCACAATGAATGCTGCGAATTTTAATATACGTTTCGACTTGTATATTTAATATTATTTTAGTGAAAATAGATATATTTGGGTGTGCGTGATAAAAATTATCACTAAAATGACTATGAAATGATTCACATACATTTGTGGTTAAATACAAAGATGAACTTTTAGATGCCCACAATTGGGGTGGAAACAATGCCTCATCAGCAATGTACGTTTCCGTCAAATAATTTCTTACCAAGCCTGCTTCAAATGAAAACGGCAGCCACGTCTAATAGCATTTGGCCAAACAGAGCGAAGTGCTTTGTGAATTCCTAGTTCAAAGTCTGCCACAATTACTTTTGGTTGTAAAAGAGGAACCAATTGTTTTAATAGTTGGAAAGCTGTTATGTAACTTTTATTATCTGGCAGTAGTATATTTAATCACTTAAGCCGGTTAAGCTTTCCTGAGGTAATGAGTGTCCATCAGAGGTCATTTTTGCCAATGTATCGAAATTACCTATGGCTTCCTACTGTGAACCCTTCACACCCTTTGACCCTGTTACAAAAATTTATACGACCGAAGGATTTCGGGTATTGCCGTGGATTACTGTTTATACTTGACGTTTCGCTGATCGTGCTGTCAGTTTCTTCAGAAGATTTCTAAAGACTTTAGAAATCTTGTGAAGAAGCTGACAGCACGATCAGCGAAACGTCAAGTATAAACAGTAAACTACGGCAATACCCGAAATCCTTCTACTATGCAGTAAGTTTCATAAAAAACTGAACGTTTGGGGTATCGTGACTTACTCGAAAATGTATTGGCTACACAACAAAAATTACGTGATTACATGGATTGACAAATGACACAAATTGTATTTATGCAGTCTCTCAATCTTAAATGTATTCTCAATAATTTTCTTGCTCTAATCACAATATTTCAGTTTAACAAGAATTAGTAGATATTCTTTCAATTAGCTCGAAACTTATTGAAAACTATCCCTCAAAATCAGAATAATTACCCAGGTTTTTAAATAAAATAATTATGACTTTAAAAACGGCTTGTATATTTTTCTTTTGATATACGAATTTAAACAATACATATATCAAGTCAAAAGCATTTACGCAGTAAGTATATTTTTAAAACATCAAAGCGAGACTGTTGTAACATATAAATGATGCGTAATCAGCACGCGACGGCTCCATCTTTTTGACTGCATTGGAAATTTGTCAATGTAAATATAAAAAGTGGCATGTGGCATAAAATAAAAAATGTATAATGTATGTATTAGAAAGTTTTTCACATACACGCAATGCAAATCCTAACATTACATTAATTCATTAATCCAATACATCACAAACTATCGTTAAAACCTGTTTTAACCCGTTAATAATAATAAGATTAATAAGTAACAGCATCTTCCTTTTCCTGTGTAGATTACTAATGTATTAAATATGAAGATGCGGTGGGGTCAACACAGACGTTACATGAGCTGTTATTCATTCATTATAGTAGTAATGTAATATGAATGACAAACGTATTAAATTTCCGTTATTTTATTAATTCTATTTAAACCATAATTGCTCGAATCAAATATGATTTTATGTTCGTAACACTTACTTGAATAAATATTGAGATAAATTTCAAATAAACCAAGCGGAACATACAACTGAAACGAAATATAATCACCTACACCTAGCAATCAGAAAAAATATGTCAGTAGATTGGGTTGATAAAACGAGCACACATGGTACACATGTTATTACGAAAGTACAATGATCTAAACATTAAAACTGCCAAGCTTAACAAGTCCTAACTTGTTCTGCCTTGGACATTTTTTTATTTTTTAAACCGCACCCATATGCTGAGATTTTTTCCATCCTTAATGTTTATTAGATGAGAATAATGGTTTGTGTGAAAATAAATAAATAAATTTTCCATTAATATACTTTAACGTTTACAAAACAAAATCATTCATTACCAGCCAGGTTGAATCCTGGCTAATGTTTAATAAATTATTTTTAAATGTAGGTAAATAAAAAATAGAAAGTTCAGAAATATGCAATTTCTTTAATTAAACACAACGTCAATTAAAATTTAATTTCAAAGACGGGCACCACCAACGCATGAAATAATTTAAAGAATGGTCTCGACGCGAGACTGACTGTCGTCGTAGAGCGGATTCTAATACCAGAATAATCTGGAACGCTTGATGTGTTATTTCGGGGTAAATTGTGAGCCATCTTTTGATACGGTTACTACCAAGTGAACATCTGCTTCTTCGGTCAACAGGTCAATACTGTGGGGCATGCAAAGGTCAGCCTGAACTTCCACACGAAACTTTAATTGGTTGTTTTTTTGGATTGTGTGCTGCCTAATTAAAGTACGCATTTTAGCTTTGGGCAAATAGTTAGTTTTGTATAAAAACTACAAGACGAAGAAGTTTCTTCAGCAAAATGCTATAGGTTGTGTATTCATATCTAGGAATGACAAATAGGTAACGGGATTCAACTGTGAAGCCATGAGGGGTTTCACGACTATGAACATTTTTATTTGTACGGCTAATATATGTATTGTGTTTTCTAAACTTATCGTGAATTTAAAGTTTTATTATTTTATACAAAACAATGTATTGCTCTAGTCTGCTCTAATCCATTATAACTCCACGTAATTTATAATTTTAATTTTTGAAGGTGTGACTGAAAAAATGATAAATATGGATGAATAATTTTCCAATTTATTAACAAATATTGCTTTTTGTTTTCTTTAAATCGTCTAAATTGTCGAATACTGAAATAGGTTTGTCCATCCATGATTTGGAAAAGCCACAAAATCTGCAGTAACAAATTCCTTGACTATTACAGAAAATAATAATGAATTTTATGGTTGCATTCGAAAAGATTGTTTAATACGTTAAGAAAACATTGGTTGATATCAATTAATGGAAATTGGGGAGCGACATCAACGCCAACGTATTTTTCTGTTGGAAAAGAAAATACAGTAAAAAAAAAAGTTTTTTGTTATTGGATTTTGGATACAAACACGATTCTTCTCCAATAAATCAAAGAACCTGGTCGGGATTTTCATTTATTGGAGAAGAATGGTGTTTATATGCAAAATCCAATAACAAAAAACTTTGACATTTTAAAACTTACTAAACATTAAATAATTAGGTTCGTGAATAATCTCCAATGATCCTGGACTTTTTGTTTTCAGTTGCACCTAATACACTGGCAAGAAAAAAATTCGAGCCACTTTAATATTTTTTAAATTTTCTCTCAGAAATGTTTGATAAGAACGTAGCCGGCTTAGTAATGTTTAAAACAATTGAGAATCAACTTGACTGTCATTTGGGTAAAGTGTTATTTGATTGTGAATGTGTTCAGTATTTCAATCATTTAAGTGATCTTGTGTGTTTGTTCAATTTGTTTAATTTTTTGAGGTAGAAAATCTCTGTTCTGAATTTTAAATTACTTGAATACCCTTAATATGCATGTGAATGAAACTCAAGCAGCTCAAATTGTTGCTTTAATTGAAGATGGACGAAGCCAACGATATATTGCAACAACACTTGGGATTAGTCGTTCCAAAGTTCAACGGGTGTATAAACGTTATCAGGAGACTGGTTTACTTAAACGAAGGCCCGGATCAGGACGAAAAAGATCCACTTCTCAACTGGGACGATCGTTTTATTGTATCTACTGTGTTATGAAACATGCATTTTACTGCGGTAAAAATCCGTACATGAGGTACGTGAAGCCATTGTAAGTGAGTGGACAGTAAGAAGAAGGTTGAAGGAAGTCAACTTGAAAGCTTACCGACCAGCAATTGGCCCTAAGCTTCTCCGACATCACCGAGTATGCCGACTTGAATTTGCTCGAATTCATCAAAACTGGTCTTTACAACAATGGAGTCGCGTTTTATTTACAGACGAATCAAAAATTTGCTTCTTTGGTGCTGATGGTCGGGATCGAGTATGGGAAACACCAGGAGAGCGTTATGTTCTATAACTTTTCCCATCGTGTAAGTTTTCAAGAAGGTGGAGTAATGGTCTGGGCTGGTATTTCTTTTGAAGCCCGAACAGAATTAGTCTTTATCGATAGAGGCTCTATTACAGCAGATCGATACGTAGAAGACATCCTAAAACATGTTGTATCTTTTGCCCCATTGACTGGAACTGAATTTATTTCAATGCATGACAATGCTCGCCCCCACGTGGTAAGAACAATTACTGACTATCTTCAGGAGGTGCAAATAGCAACAATGGAATGGCCTCCCATTAGTTCCGATCTAAATCCGATCGAGCACATTTGGGCCGATAATAAACAACACGTTCGAGCACGAAATCCCCCTCCATCCAATGTCCATGAATTACACTAACAGAAGTGTGGGAAAATATGTATTAAGAATCTATCCAAAAAGTTATAAGAGGTATGAATGGAAGAATGCAAACGGTAATAATAGCAAGAGAAGGAAACGCGTCTTATCAAAATACCCGTATGATGTGTTTTAATTTCTTAATATTCAATTGTTTTGTTGTTTATTTTTAGTCACTGTAATTTAACTTGGTTACATTTGTTAATAATCTTACATTTTTATGTTTTTCCAATGCTAATTGTATGCGTGTTTCATTTGTTAAAAAATTAATTAATCACAAAGTGATTTTATTATTATTATTTTTTACACAGTTGGATCATTTCTAAGAGGAAATTTAAAGAATATATTGAAGTGGCTCGAATTTTTTTGCTCGCCAGTGTATATTACGACACTATTTCCCAGGATACAAGAACACGTAAATAAAAGGCAGCAAATAAAAATGTCTTCTAAAATCGTTCATTACGAATACTGGATGTTGTGTCAAAATTAAAATTAAAATGTTTGTGAAAATAGTGTATTTTAATAAATATTCCACTTACATTTTTATAAATATTCCACTTACGAATGTATTTTGTTTTGTGACAAAAAATTAATTTGTAGATTACTAGTTAATATAACATCGACCCACGTAAAACCACCCAAGCATCCGTGCATCGCAACGTTGCGTTCTATCGAAGAGCATATAAGCCAGACTCCCGAAGTCACAAATAAGCGGCTTAGAGTAATTTGTCTCCGTTATCCTCTCATCTCTTCAATTGTCAGGGAACTGTCGACTGTCAACTGACCGAAGGACAAACAAGCATAAAGGAAAGACATTAAGTGAACAAACATCCAGGGGACTCTGAATCATGGCCTTCTTTATAAGTGTCATCCGAATGAACACGACGATTCAAGTGGATTACTGCAATAATTGTTCTGTCAATATACCAGTTAATGCATCAAAATTGTGACCGCCATTCTTGCTAAATTGTCATTTAATTTTGATGATTGTGTGACCTGACAGTATAAGGAAAGAAAAACATTGATGGTAAATTATTATGGCTCTTGTTAGCTGTTACATAAAAGAAACGGCGAATGTCGATTCAAACTATGTTACTAATACAAACTGCATGGTTCTACTCATAATATTCGAGGTGAGACTTCTTTTGGTTTGAGAACGGGTATCGATTTGAGATTTAAATAAACTAAGCGAAAAATTCCCACATCTATTACAAATGAATGCAATGTTTTCAATAGCAAAAAATTTCTGTTGAAAACTTTCCAATCTAATTACTTTCATAAAACAAAACAAAACCATAAATAATTGATTTTAATGAATAACCGAAACAAACAGACTAACAACAATGAAACAAAAAAAAATATTATAGTACGAGATATCGACGTGTACAATTTGGTATTGTTTAATTATTAAAATATAAAAATGTTGATGCACGAAACGATATGACATATTTTGTTCTTTTAATGTTACAGATAACCAAGAAAACTTTAAAAACTGTAATTAAGATACAACCATATGTTATAACAAAAGAACAACAGTTTACGTTAAAAACTCAATTTGTGCGATAAGACGAAACAATTTAAAGTACATTTTACGTAATTATTTAAACGCAAACATTAAAAAGTAATTTTATTTCCATTTCGTTTTTTCCGTTAGTTGTTAGTGGGGCAATTATAAAAACGCCGTAACTGTTAAATGTTTAATTTGGGTAAATGAACGGGGTAAAAGTGGCCAAAGCAAGCGGAAAGGATGAACGGAGTCAATGAATATAATTATTTAGCGCATTGTTGGTTCCGCTCCGACAGCGACATGCGTCCAACGTCCTTCTTAATTGAGAATGTTCACACAGCGCTAACCATATACTTTATTCTCGGATTTTTTGTTATCAACCGCTGAATAAAAGGTACTTGACTTTGATGGACAATCAATCATCATTATATTGAAAAAGAGTTACAACAATGAAAAACTTAACGAAATAAAATGACGAGGAAAAAATGAAAACGTCCTACATGTATATACCGTGGAATTTTGTACACATTTTTACCATCCCGCATTTCGTCATGGATGATATACATCACTAGCCGACATAATTAACCCATACATCAATTTTTCCGAATCTATATAATGACTCAATTTGTATAGTTATATATTTTATCTACAACCGGTGCATAAAGTAGGTTTTTTCGCACTGCAAACAGTGCGTAAAGTAATTCATTATACTACAAGTGATATAATAGATTCATTATAAGACAAGTGCGATAAAGCAAATTATTTGACGCAGTGTCCACGGCAACCACGGCAAAATGTCCGTACTTGTTGACACCGTTGCTATGAAACATTTAGGGACAGACATGACATTGCAGGTGACATTTGTATTTAATTAGTGTCAAATTCTTGGTTGATAGAATACTTATCTTTAATTTAATAATTAGAAGTCGTAACGTGGGACGCAATAGGGATTATGAATTGTAAAATTTGATTCATTAATTAATGTTTAAAATTATTATTTGAACTAATTGATGAAACAAATTTATAGTAAACTATGCTTTTTAAAGAATGTTTCCATAGTGAATAAATAACAAACGTCAAATATATTTATTACCCGACGAAGATCACGAAACACATTTTTATATTTCTTAATATTGTGTGTCGTAATAAATATATTTTATTGCACAATTTGAGTTTTACTTTGGTTGACGCTCAAGAAAGAAAGATAAGTATTCTATCAACCAAGAATTTGACACTAATAATATTTATAATTTTATAGAGGAGTGGTTAACGAAGCATCTGCAAATGAACCAATGGAAGTTCAAGTTGACAATGAGGATAGTGATGATTCTACATGTGTTACACCACCACGTCGAATCTCTCAGGTTATCTTATATTCCACCTAAGATAAAAACCATAAAACTGAAAGCTTTTTGAAGATGTGATCTCTTACCTTTCAATGTGTAATTATTTATATTAGTACTAGCATCACATTGTAGGTTCCTTGTAATCTTCAAATGGCATTGAATCATCCTAGTTTATTTTTCTTGTCAAGTTTTTTTTTGTTGTTAAAGACATTTCAGGGTTGGTATATTTTTTTAAAGAAACATATTTAATATGTTATATATAGTAGTATAGTAGCATTTAAAATGTTTAATTTTATATACATTTATATGGTTTATTTTGCGTTTTATAGATTTATCACAACACATTAAAGCTAACTCTCTTTTAATAATTTGAAATAAATCTTTTGTATTTAAAATTGCGTAAAAAAGCTTTAAGAGTCGAGAAATATACAGTTAACATTTCATTCTTATTTGTTCAGAAACGCATATTTTCATAAGACGTGCCTTGAAATTTTATATTTTTGTACGGGTAGCTACTTTTCAACCCTTAACAGTATTCATTCCAAAATTTAAGTACTTAATATGTAATTATAAAAAAAAGCTTGGACATTCCTATTAATCTAAAAAAATTACTATTTCTTCAGAATATATTTGAGACTAACTTATATTTAGATATTTAATATTTTCATATGTATATTTTGTTGTCATTTCCATTGTTTAAATTGTTATAAATTGATAAGATCTATCTCAAATGTTTACCTATATTAGTTTTAGGAGGCCATTTATTGTTATGCTTTACTAGCAGAACAGTTATAAACTCGTTTGCAATATAATTACCAGATGGTGCTGCTAATATATGAATAGAAAAGAAATGTTACTGTTTTAGATATTTAATGGCCACTTGTAAGTTCCTAAATGGGATTGTTTGTTTGTAGCTACAAAAGACAACTCTTATTATAACATTGAAAGTAAATTGCATTTGTTACGAGTACAAATAAAAATTCTCGTTGCACATTGTTTTTAACGATGTTATTAGAATTTTTAAGTTTTTGCAATATTAGAGTATTTGTTTTCCTTTGGTTAATGTTTAAGTAAATATTTTAAACCAGTTTGTGATGTCTTCTAATAATAGCTTTCATTAGTCATTATTGTAGTGTGTTCTTGTTTAATTTATGTTTAATTTAATATATATTTCTGCATGAATTGTCTTTTTTTTTATATATATACATTATGAAAAATTACTCCTTTGTGATATATACAATTAACAGTTCTACTATATCACATATGTTACTGAAGGAATAGAAATAGTACAGGAAGCATCAAAGCAAAATGAGAAGAAATACGGTGAATGAGATAGAAAAATGGACATATTTATTATTAACATGTTTATTCTTTTTAAATATTTTATTGTTAATGAACATTTTCTTTCAAATTTCTCCATGTAGTTTCTTGTGCAGATATACTATAATTACTATATCTTCATACACATAATCCGATATATCATTTTCTATAAAAATAAAAACATTGAGTATCTCCTAAATTCCTAAACTTTGTAGTATGTATATTATTTTTCATAATCTTTTTTTTTATAATTCTCTTTCTAGTTGAATGGGATAACCTGTTAGTTTTCTGGAGAGTATCAAGTTGTCTTAAAGACAATTTGAAAACTATCCTTCATAGTTTTTTTATATTAAAAGATTCATATTGCTACTACCTCATTTTCTTCATTTTTTGACTTCCTTCACGCTGCTTGATCATCCCTATACTTTCTTTGGAACATTTTTTTTTCCAGTTTATTTACAATCTGTCTATAGATTGACAATAAGTGAATGATATAATATTGTACAAAGAACATGTAAAACTAGTTCGAACTGGTTTTAACACTTTCTTGTCGATCGTCAGCTGAGATTGTCTTCCAG
>JAFFZR010010043.1:0-10038 GCA_018397195.1 Lethrus apterus | reverse complement strand
TGTCATTTAAAAAAATGTATGATGACGTCATTGTGCAAAAACAAATGACGTCATTCCAAAAAAATTAACGTCAGAAGACGGCATTTTAAAAACAAAAATTGACCTGTCCGAGCGATTTTCTTAAAAACATTATAAAACGCTTTTATGAATTTTGTTCCAAACTTTATCACCACACTGTATAATTAAGAACTGATGCACGGCGCCACCTAACGGAGAGTTCCGTAATGCATCAATCTGGGTCTGGTTATTACCCGTCATCAGTACGGCTATTAAGAGTGACTAAATGCTTGCGGGGCTTGCGACCTATGGCGTCTGAGCATGCATTTTTTTTTTTTTTTTTGACAGCCCAGTATTTAAATTTCAGAATTTGTCTTGACGTTATTTTTTCTCACTCTTTTTTTAACAGTAAATAAATATTTGCAATTTAGTACTATTTTAAAGATTACTACAATTAATTGATGATGAATTTCAAAATAAACAAAACAAGTAGCTGATATCACAAGTAACATCACCGACGAAAACTAATTGTGCGACTTCCGAGATAACTCGATCCAACGTTTGTATCGATGGCGGCACATAAAAGCCGGCGCAATCAAATCAAAACCTGAACGAGTGGGCAATTGTGCCGGATAACGGGCCGTCGTCCATCAAACAACCGCCACCGCCGAGGAAAGATGAAGCAATCCAGAAGAAAAATACACTTTTCGTTTTTGCGCGTCGTTTGAGACGTTTATTCGTAGCGCGTTTTCTTGCGCCTAACTGTTTCTATCAAGTAAATTGTACGCCATTCGCACATCGGTTCAGACTTTCGCCGTTACCCCTCTCGACATAATAGAACAAATCAAAATGAAGCAAAAGGTAAGCAGCATAAATAAATTTTTTTGTCACACTCAATCGGTTTGCTAATAAATACAGTGTTCAAATTAAATATTTTTTTGCGCAAAAGTCTACAATGTACGCCTTTATAGATGAATATATCTCCAACCTCAACAGATTTAGCCCTCTTCTGTCATATTCATCTCAATGATTATTCTGTAATGGCTATAAAAGTCAAGTTAAGAAGTTTAGAAATTTAGTAAATAAATATACCTACAGTCTGTTCACGGCAACATTCTACAATAGCTAACTTTTTTATTTAAAGAGATACAAACTTGGTTAAATGGACAAAGTTTAAGTACCTTGCAATGCGCATTTCGCACAATAAATTATAAAACAAAAGAACATCGCGTTGCTAAGATACAAGCATAATGATTAATTTTTTAAATTGAACACCCTGTATATTTTTATATTTTTAAGTTGCTCTGGTTGTCTGCCATAATTAATTATAAGACAATTTTTCTCTAAAACCGCTTGTTGCAAGAGGAGGATCGATAACATTAGTTCTTTTGTTTTTGATTTTTATTATTTTATTACTTTATTTTTAACTCCTTAACTAGCGTTTCTAGACAAAAAATGTCTTATAATTAATTATAGCAGGCGACCAGAGCAACTTAAAAATATAAAAATATACAGGGTGTTCAATTTAAAAAAATAATCTTCATGCTTGTATCTTAGCAACGTGATGTTCTTTTGTTTTATAATTTATTGCGGAAAATGCGCATTGCAAAGTACTTAAACTTTGTCCGTTTAACCAAGTTTGTATCTCCTTAAATAAAAAAGTTAGCTATTGTAGAATAATTCGTGAACACCCAGAATGCAAGAAATTATTATTTGTTTTAACTCCTTAACTAGCGATTCTAGAGAAAAATTGTTTTATAATTAATTATAGCAGGCAACCAGAGCAACTTAAAAATATAAAAATATACAGGGTGTTCAATTTAATAAATTAATCTTTATGCTTGTATCTTAGCAACGCGATGTTCTTTTGTTTTATAATTTATTGCCGAGAATGCGCCTTGTAAGGTAGTTAAACTTTGTCCACTTAACTAAGTTTGTATCTCTTTAAATAAAAAAGTTAGCTATTGTAGAATATTCCCGTGACCAGACTGTATGTTGATGTCTATGGCATTCATGGCAACATTTCAAAATGACTTAAAAACGTATCGAAGAAAGGCACACTTAAATAACGAAAATTAATTAGCCCTCGACGAGAATTAATAATTGTAAGGTTTTAGTGAACGACATGTGAGAAAACATTCACTAAATTTATTTAAAATGCACTAACACAAGATTCAACAAACATTATTTAATTATTATAATAAAGGAATATAATAAATTATTATCATAAAGGAATAGTTCGTGTGGGAATCAAATATTTTACGTCAGAAAAAAATGTTATATTAAAGATATTGTACGTTTTAATACAAATTAATTTTTTTTTCAAAATTATACTATATTTAAAATTTTTCCATTTACATTTGATTTACACCTACGCTACGAGGCGAATTCTTTACTACACGCACACTTTTTTTTATCTCGAACTCCCTTTATTATGCATTGGCTTGAAACAGGCGGAAAAGGCGGAAAACTCATCGGCGAAAACAGCGAGAAAAAGGAAATGAAAAGAAAACGCATCGAATTTAGATTGTACGCTGTGTTATAAGGTGGAAGGGAAAACTCCAGTAATGAAATTCTATGATGATGATTGTAACGAATCCGTTTAGGCGGACGTATTTTCGAGATAAAACGAAAATAGGTTTACATTACTATCAAATTTTACGGTGAAAACTAATTGAATGAATTTACAAGGAAATAATAATAAAATATGTAATAAACGTATTTTTCGATACGTGTATATCCTCTGTTCCCTCACAGCTATCAATCAAGCTAACTTAAATTTAAACAATAATTGGCAAAACGAGTTTTCGAATGCAATGGTAATAATAATAATAATAATAATAATATTTAAATATAAAAAATATAATTAATTACTTTAATAAACTTTGTATAATCAAGTTATCGATTATGTGATAATATTAGCGTTCATTAACAGTCAATTTTCAATGTTTAATATAGTAGAATTATTGGTGACAGTCGGCCTTAATGGACAGGTGGTATCGATGGCCGGCCCAAGGGGGTATCGGATAATACCTCAGGGGACCGGGCACATTGGTGATTTCAGATCCGAGAAACCGATAGCCAATAAAGTCCAACGTGCGGCATTATTGTCAGTTCGTGTCACGGAGAATTGAACTTTGATTAAGGCCCCAGGTCGAAGACAACCCGAACCTTACTGTTCCCGTGACGATGACGGCCAGAACAAATTGGGAAAGTTTTCTCGTATTTCGAATATTGTACTCACGATGCACGAAATAAATTGTATAACGTAAGTATTCCATTATGGTTTAATTTATTTTTCGCGGATTGCATTAAATGGATAACACTTTTAATGTACACGCTCGGAAAAACTTAATTGCTTCCATTGCATCGTCGGTCTGATATATAATTAAAGCCATTTTCAGAAACAATTAAAGTTTTCCCTCTTCGCTCGGAATGATTGATTAAACTTTATTATGTCGCAATGGCGCTTTGTTCGTCGATAAGAGTTCAAGTTTTGCGATCCGCCGACTGAGGAAAATTGTCATTGTCTTCAATTCGAGCAGAGAAAGTAAAATTTCGACGGCATTTGGGCATACTTTGTACTGAGTCAAAATTACAAACTTATTGTCTTCGGAGGTTCTATTGTTTTTTCTACCCTGGTAACTAGGGTAACGTTTCAAAAAACACATTATTTAAGCGCCATCAAGTAGAAGACGTCGTAACTACCGTAAAACACGCGAACAACTTTAGGATCAAAGCAAAAAGAAAAAAAAACACTTAGCGTACCATTTGCAACGTCATGTTTGTACGTTTGTAGCCACATACTGAGACATAGACACATGTGTTGCAAGTTTCGTAATTTAAAGTTTGCGAAACTTCAGTTTCGAAATTATCAACCTGAGAAGTTATTAATTATTGCGACGTCATAGCCTCACGTTTTGCGTTAGCGAACGTAATAATCGCGAAAGGTGCATCGAACTTCCGCTGCAGTCAACTTGATCCGACTTGTCCCAAGTCTTATAATAATTACCGTTAAAGTTTGTAGAGAGAACAATTTCACTAACGTTTGATCTTAGATAGTTTAATTGTAATTATTCAAAGTTCACAAATCAGATTAAGGATACCTTCCTCAAAGTTGCCGGTGTGAAACCTGTGCGCGCGAATTATTACCCAATTCGGAAAATGGAGAACGTAATTGCCATAAAAAGTCATTATACATAGTTTTGTTCACGATTTTCATTTATTATTGATTAAATACACGAAGTTTAATATTTAACAACATTTGTTCGTTTTTTTGTCGTAACTTAATTACATCTTATGGAATATTTTATATACACTCATGGACAAAATTATCGAATATTTTTTGTTATCACAATTTTTTTTATACAGGGTTAACGTAAAGGTTGGAACATATTCGATAAAATCTTCATTGGGCAAGTAAGAAAAAAATGGTCGGACAGGTCGATTTTCTTTTTCAATTGTCTTTTTTTTTGTATACGTATATTTTGTATTGCGTCATCTATGTTCGAGTTATGACGTCATCACTTGTTTTTTTTAAATTACAACACCCTCTTTTGATAGTACCATTTGAAAGAGTACATTTTTCTGCGTATATTCGCCAATTTTTATGGTATGTTACATAAGAATATTTTCGAGATATTGATTATTATTTATGTTTAATAACCCATTGTTGCATTATTTTCGTTCCGACACTGATCGTAGCTCCTATTTTTGCGTATGTACCTATTATGCTTAGCAACGTGTCTTTAGTGAACAAAACTAAACGTCACTGTCAAATATTGCGCAATACAATATTTTCGAGAAAAAGAGCTTTGGTACAGAGTGAGCAACTGGAAGTGACCACCACGTGACCACATACGTCACAAAAATAGTGTATTTTTTGCTTTACTGCTACCCATACTGCTTATTGTATTTACGTTCTGTCATCTGTCATAAATACTCGAATGAAAACCTTTTTCCAAATTATTTCTGTATTAAATCTATTCTTTTAAAAAGCAATTTATTCTTCTAAGTAAAAAAAGAAGTCATTTTGAAGGTATACAAGTACTGATCAAGCTAATAATTTGACACTTCTCTTCTTTTAAGGTTATAGTTATAAAATAGTACCAACTTAGCAATGTCGCCACCTTAAAATTTGAGGTCACGTGGTGGTCCAATTGCTCACTCTGTACCAAAACGGTAAGAAACACTCGAAAGATTATTTTCTTTTGATATTAGTTAAGTGGAAAAACTCAGATTCAAGTAACGATTTTTCCTTGCCAACTTCCATAATGTCGTTTCATATTTTAATTTAATCTTTTGAGATATTGTGAATACTCATTACAATTTAATGAACATTTCTAGTGCTTAAAAAATTCAGAAAAGGCACTTATTACTTACTTAATCCATAAAGCCTATTCTACTCTCATGGATATAAGGCGTTCATGAATGTAAGTTGTTGATGGATGCAAGGCGTACCATTATTATTATTACTACAAAGAACTTTAAAAAGTTGAGAGAATTTCTAAACCGCTAAAATAATAAGTTTAATAACGAATGAGGCAGAAGATCAACTCGGAAAAATTTTATTTGTAAATCTTATTAACTGCCGCGAACCTATTTACTTTTAAGACCATAATGTGTATTACAAATATTATTTAATAACTTATTTATATTTGTTGAAGATTGAAGGTCTTTAAAATTACAAACTAATATAAAAATTAAATATGAAGTATTCAGTTTATTTGAAAATTTGAAATTTATTTTTACACTTTTACGCAACTTTGCGCTAATGATTTCGTAAGCAACAATCCGAGATTTTTTTCCAAACAATATTTGCTTAACACTTGACGTAAAGCTTCTATATATAACACAACCTTTTTTAAAAATACATTAAAATTAATATAGATCAGTAACGCATAAGCAACATAAGTTAACTAGGTATTAGTATACCTTTTTTTTATTATAGATACGTATTACCTTTGATTAAAATAACCACATCCGTCATCCATGGACATTTTTGGTGTACATTTTCATATCGCCTAAATCTCTATTTTTGCATATTTTTTTTTTTTTCACAAAACATCTCAATAAAGCAAGGAGCAAGGTTAATTAAAACTGGGTCATTTTTTACAATTATCGAACATGAATATAAAGTGTATGTAAATATGGAATAAATTCATTATATATTCATTAATATGAAGTGTGCATAGAATTTTGATTTTGATTTTAAATTACGTAGTTATCGTTTATTATTATTATTTTGATGCTGACTGACATTATGCATTATTTGTTTAAGGCGGCCGGCGCTTTACTACTTTTAAAACAGCGCATTTATAGTTTTAAATTAGAAATTATAGATTTATTTTTGCACGTATAGGAACCAGGAAAATGCATTAACGAAATATGTACAATTAGCGGTACAAAGCAGAAATGTGAATATTTGTTTAAATAATAAATGAAAAAAAATTGTAAATAAAGGGTGAGTCATAACGTACGGAGGAGATTGAAAGGGTAGTAATATAAGATCAAAATAAATTTCTTAGTAAACTTTTGACCAAAGATCGGTAACAAGAAAGTAGCATCAGTTTGAAATTTTAAAAAATTAACGCCCATTTTTTGAATACCACTGATATTAATGAGGAATCATTTTTTTTTTAATTTAAGCATTTTAAAAACATTTAAATAGCTGCTACTTTTAACTTTTACTTCAATTTAAATTTAAAATGTCAGTTACTAGCATAGTTTGTACAGAATGTTCATTAATCGATTTAATTTTAACTTGCTGTAACTTTCTGTGTTTTGATCAAAAGTTTAATAAGAAAACTTGTAGTCTCCTCCGTACGTTATGACTCACCCTGTATAGTACAAAATTAAGCAACTTTACAAACTATAGACTTATTGCAAATTTTAGCTCTGTACCGTCACCAACCACCACCAACATTTTATAAAGACTTAAAAATATCAGCCCTCAGTCGAGTAAAGTGCGGCAGCGGCACTGTTTCAAACCAGTCATGGGCCGCGTGGTCGACGCTAAAACACAAATCTATCTTCGGCTAAACGAACAATCCGAGGTTTATGGAATATATTTTCTCTTGTTGAGGAATTCATGAAAAAGTTTCCACGTTTTTGTGTCTCATGTAATGTTGGTGGTATACATGCAAATTTGCTACACATGCACCCCCCCCCCTTAAGAGAACAAATAATTATTTTGTATTTTCTTAATAGAACATTTAATTCTTTAAAGTGACACGTGACACAAACATTTTTCAGCATACGTTACAAATTCTGCTCTAACTCTCAAACACCCTGTATACTCGTACTAAACAAGTTTTTATATTTTTTTATGAAAACATGTAAAATATCTACACATTTGTTTTATATAAAAAAAAGTTTGGGATAAAATTGTATAGTATCAAAAGAACTAACCATATGTCGGCATATTTGACATTTTCTTTGTATCACCATAATTCAAGATGTTACGGAGAACTCACTATCTTCAATTGTTAATGCGTCTTAATTTGTCTTCTACTGTCATCTCAGATGTTTACTTTGAAGATGAAAATTTCAACGACCCCTTTTGCATGTCGCTAAATATAATAGCATTTTTCACTCTATTTTCATTCTATTTTGTATGACCTTACATCAACCACCATTTTCAAGTGATTTACCACGTCTTCTCATTTCTATCATTTTCTAATACATAAGTACCTATTTTCCATGTAACTCTTATATTAAGGATATATGTAGTATGACATAAACCTCTTGTGTGTCATACCATTTTCAGGTGGTTTACCACGTCTTCTCATTTCTGATAAATTTCTATCATTTTCTAATACATATTTTCCATGTAACTCTTACTTTAAGGATATAGCTCATAAGACTTTGTAAAAACTTCATCAACATATAATATTCATGAGCAGCATTAATAACACATTTTTTATGGTTTCAGATTTGTAACCATAAATTTACTGAATTTTTAAATTTAATTATATATTTTCTACTCAATCTACAGGATCTTCCTTAAATAAGTACAGATATTTTAACAGGTGATAGCTGACAATAGCCCAACCCCAAATATGCAAAAATAACTATGTTGAAAGGTGTTCTAGAAAAAAATATTTTATTTTTTGAGTAAAATATGACAGTAATGCCGAGTTATCATCAATAAAGGTTGTTTCGCAACATTTTATGTTATTCCCGCAAAAGGAAGTTGATTTTCAACGCGACACATATTGAAATGTACACAGGACCGTAGTTAGAACCGAATGCCCACCTAAAAAAATGACATTTTTCGAAAATTTGAAATGAAGATAGGACCGCCGTTTTTGCGGATTTGGGTTTGGATTAAGGTCAGCTATCACCTGTTAAAATATCTGTACTTATTTAAGGAAGACTCTGTATATATCGTACTAGTCCAGTAAATAGGTGAATCAATCTACATAAAATAACGTAATTTGGGTTATAGTATGATTTGTTAGAGGGATGTATTCTGAGCATAATGCCGGATTTGACGGGTTCCTCGAGTGTCAGTGGCGCCGCTATCGCGAGTAACGCGTTTAATTCGATATCTCGAGAACGAATCATTTTACACAAAAAACTATAAAGACCTTTTCTCTTATAAATTGATTTCCTAACTTTTTTATTCGCAACTTTTTTCTCAACACCAATACTTGTCGAGTTATTTTGTTAGAAATTCACAACTTCCCTATTTTCATCTGTTTTTTGCCTTTGTCTCGCTAACCGTTCACTTTTATCGAATTTTATCTATTCTAACTAAGCAATAACTATCAAACTATTGTTAGTAGAGAAAGAAAGTTTTAAACAAAAGATGTAGATAATTAAATGATTAACTTTAATAATATATAAAATTCGATAAAAGTGAACGGATAGGGACGAAAATACGGAAGTTTGTAAATTTCTAACTCGACAAGTATTGGTGTTGGAAGAAACAGTTTTGAATAAAAAAGTTAGGACATTCAATTTATAAGAGAAAAGGTCTCTATAGTTTTTTGTGTAAAATGATTCGTTCTCGAGATATCGAATTAAACGCGTTACTCGCGATAGCGGCGCCACTGAGACTCGAGGAACCCGTCAAATCCGGCATTATGCTCAGAATACATCCCTCTAACAAATTATACTATCACCCAACTTACGTTATTTTATGTAGATTTTGGCTTATTTTTTGATAGATTTACTGGACTATACAATATTAATTAAAAACATTTTGCAATAACGTTTGAGAACAATACGTTTAGAATAAAATAAAATTAACGGAAGTTTTTTTATTACAGCCAACTATTGACGTCATATGTACTTGCAACAACTGGTGCTTTAGTAACAGCTTTAGGATTAAACAGATTACTTAAGGTAAGCTAATTATAACTTGAATATTTCTTAGCATTCAGGTAGATGCGTCTGCTCAAGAAAATTGAAAAACAAGAATCGAAATAGGTTGGATTCTATGGACCTTCGGCGTCACATTTAACAAGAATGAATAATTTGTATTAATTGTAATCGTAAAATTCTACGTCTATACCTTTTCAACTTCAAATTGAGACAAATCATTTTCAAATTGATAATAAACACATTCAAATTGGGACATATCAAATTGAAACCGTTTAAACACATTCAAATTGGGAATAAACACATTCAAATTAGGAATAAACACATTCAAATTGGGAATAAACGAATGCCGTTTTCAATAATAATGGAGTCCAATGTTCAATCCTATTGAATTTGCCTGGTCCAGTTTAAAAGCTGCTGTTAATCAATAAGATAAATGTTAATAATTGTGCCAGATATTTAGCACACATCCAAAGATTGAACTTAATAAATATTATTTTATAAATTATATTGTAAATGTTAGTTAAAATAACTTAAGTAATGTACATTTGACTTTGTTGTGTTAACTATCGCATTTATTCTAATAAAGGATATTGTTTCCCAATTTGAAAATGCTTAATCCCAATTAGAATGGGTTTAGTCTCAATTTGAAAGTGTTTATTCCCAATCTGAATGTGTTTAACCGATTCCAGTTTATTATGTCCAAATTTGAAT
>JAFFZR010010040.1:0-10242 GCA_018397195.1 Lethrus apterus | reverse complement strand
GACATTCGGGAATTGGCTGCATTTGTTTCGATTACATTTGGATTGCGACGGATTTATGGCTCAATGTATTCCGTCTGTTGGCCCTAATCCGTATAAGTTGATTTCTGTCGAAAAATTCAACTCTAAATTAAGGGTGATTTATTTCACTAATTGAGCGTTTATTTTGTGTTTCGTCCAGACAGACGAACGTCCAGAAATCGTTGAATGTAAATCAAGAATGCAAAAAAAAACAACTTTATATCACGTACAGGTGTCCACGGAAACACGAAACACTCTCCATAACTCAGAATCTACATTTTTTCTTAAAATCGCTGAAAGACGTAAACTTTAGATCGATGGGGGACAACTGTTGGCGGAGAAATGATCTCCATATGAACCCCCTAGCCACAGGGGTGCCAACCCTAAAATTCCTTAATTACACTAGGGGTTGGGTGATACCTCATTTAAAAGCTTACGTAATTTGCATTTCAACGATGTATTAATTTTTGAAATCCGTATATTCGTTGTCGAGAAATTAGCTTTTCAAAGTAACTAAGGTACAAAACAAAAACGTCAAGATTTATTTGAAAAGTTGTTAGAAATGACCTCCCCCAACATCCATACAATTATACAAACGTTGCTCAAACCCACGACGTATTTAGAAAATTTGCCGTGCAGTGACCCCTGAAATTTTTCAAAATGTAGATTCTTAGATATTGA
Organism: Lethrus apterus; assembly: GCA_018397195.1. Classification (NCBI taxonomy): domain Eukaryota; kingdom Metazoa; phylum Arthropoda; class Insecta; order Coleoptera; family Geotrupidae; genus Lethrus; species Lethrus apterus. Next base: position 9,543 of record JAFFZR010010040.1, on the reverse strand, counting down.
GAGTGTTTCGTTTTTCCGTGGACACTCTGTATATCATGTGAATGGATTTTGGAAAAGGTTTCAATTTGTTATAAAGCAAAGTTGAGCAAAAATTAATAATAATAATGTGAAGCGTGTGTTGATGTACTAGGTTAAATTATCTTAAGTAAAATATGCCACAAGGGAGCTAGGAAAGAGACAGCAAGTCCTCAAATATTTGGGGTTCATTATAAACGAAAAACGTATACTGGAAGATGAAATCAATCAAATAATAGCAAACAACAGGATATTTATTCAACTCCATAAAATCAAATTTCGTCGTAAGATACAAAAAAAAATAAAAGGTGACATCGTGAGAAAAATAGCAAAACAACCAATGCTTACGTACTGCTGTGTTATTTCCTAATGGAATAAAATAAATTTAACAATAATTAAATAAAAATATTATTAATTAGGTACTTTAAAATAAGCATATAATATAATTAAATATAATTAAGCTAGAAAATTTTATAAAATTGTAAGAATAGATTATGGTACATGATTGTTTAATTTGTAATAAATAAAAAAATTGTAAACGATGACAACTTGTTGAACGAATGCACCCCGGAGTATGGTGGGTTGCCGTTGACGTTGAAAATTTTCGAATTTGATTTTATTCATCTTACCTGTAACCAAAAATACATTTTTGTTAATGTGGTTGCATAATTAAATGGCACGAAAGCTTGTTTCGGAGCTATTTCTAACGTTGAAAATTTTTAATTACATTAATGCCCAATGAGGGTGCTCATAACCAAAGTTCTTACCTAAAGAGTTTTTGTTGGTCTTTTCGACTATATGAATCCGAACTGACGTAAAATCGTCAGCCTGAGTGTGGCTCGCTCTTGGAAAAGTTCCAAAACAGGAAGACCCTGTCGCTGGTGTTAAAAAGTTTTTCCGTGATTTACCATAAATAATACCACGAAATAATTAAAGTAACTATAATGTGGTTTGGAACAACTGGCAACAGACAAAAAAAGGTGAAAATTAATATGGAAAGTGACCCCCAAAACTTAGGATTAACTAATTGTTTTTTGATTCCCATAATGTCGTAGTGTAGTTATCCAAAATTGATTTTGGATTTCATAAACTACCAATGAACGTGAATTTTACTATTAATGATTCTTCGTACACAATCTTGAAAGAACAGTTAGTTACATACGTGACACGAACTACTCCAAATAAATAGTTCACCCGGATGAAACTGTTCGAATTTCCAGATCTTATCGAGTAAATTGAATGGATTTTCGTCGCTGGACGACTTCTCTTCCCCTTTGAACTCTGCCTTATTGTATCTGACATCAAGCAACCCTTAATAATCCTTTCACGGCATAATGCAGACACAAATGTTTTTAATCTTCGGGCGGAAGTCGAGCAAGTCGAGCTGCTGTTTCGGCTGTTACCATTTCCCCATTGGGAATTCAGGTCTCGCTCCTGACGCGACATGCATATTAAAACGGATCCATGCATCTATCTGTAACTCTTATTGTTATTCTTCTCGCTAGAATTGGTAAATGTGCAAAAGACATCGCGTATATAAAAAAAAAATTAAAAAAGATGAGACTTAAAAATTTAATGATTGGACGAATGGCTTATTTTCTACTGAATATATATGAAATATATTTTTATATATTTTTGTTATGAACGAATACAGTCCAGAAGAATAAGAACGATAGGGAGAAAAAAATATATATGTATATAAGACATAAAACATGTCGTGATGTTAATTAGTTGTTATATTGCAAATACTAGTTTGTAGTAATCAGTGCAAAATGTAAATACACAAACCAGACATGAGATCGATAATTTCATTCCAGCAATAATAATAACTCGTCACTGCTAAGTTTGCATTAATCCGGACATTGAGTAATTACTCCTGAGGCGCTCTCTGCATAATTTACGTTCGCCGGCCTTTCAGCTCGGAGAGACGCCCGTCCCATTTCATCTGGCGTTCAGACTGGCGTTCGGTACTTTTTGCGCTAATTTCTTCCATTTAATTACAGTTTATAAGCGTGGATTACATAAGAAGGCAACTGAGATATACAGTGAGAATTTAAAGGACGACGGGGCACTTATCTTTTGTGGAGAGTGAAAGATTTACGCCGCGGAACGTCGTTGAATGTCGATGGAATTTTAGTCGTAAAACTTCCTCGGATAGCGAACGTTTTGAATGTGCGGGGAAAAGCTCTATATATAATGGATTTTCTGGAATAACCGGCGTTCGGAAAACGGCGATTTTTAGCGTTTGATTGACATTTCGCACAGATTCGATAATTTTTTTTTCGGTATAAATTAAAATGTGTTTGCATTTAAATTTAAATGTGAATTTTGTCTGGTTGAATGATGAGTAAGTGGAAAACGTTTTTCATAAAAAAGTTATTAGTTTGAAACTTGCCCCCATATTTAATTTTTGAAATTTAACAATTATTTTGGAAATACACATCAGTGCCAAATAAGAACAATCGAAAAAAGAAAGAAAAGAAGAAGACAACGTAAATCATACCCCAAACTTGCATACAATTAATGAACTATTACTTCTGCCTTGCTTCTTCTAAACCAGACTGTAGTGTGTGGAAAAATCAATATAAATAAAATCAAACTTCGATTGTATTCAATTGGGTTACCTTATACTATTCTCATGTGTCAGATAGACGTCGGAGTCTCTCACACTCTTTGTAATTGATGAGGATTTGTTATTATCATCCCGTGGGAATAAATCGAAGTAAGTGGATTTTGTGAAATTTGGTCGTAGCGTAAATAAATCTTTTTCGTTTATTGAATCCTACACGTACGCCGCGTAAATAAATCAACGTCACAACATTACTTCGGGGCGCCAATAAAACGAAACAAAAGACTGATTAAAAATCTCCGACCAATAACATACGTACCATAACTTAGCCGCGACGTGAGGCTTATTAGATGAAAGTATTCGTGTCGAGGGTTTCATTTCGCAGGTAGGAATGCCGGAAATGCAATGGGGAATTGCAGAGAACAAAGCCCCTGCAAGTTTGAAAGGGTTAGCGTGTGAGGGGTAGGGTTGCAATCAACAGAAGCCAGCGCCTCCACGTCTGAGTGCACTCATTACATTCTGTCCCCGACACAACATTACGCTATGCCGTGCCGCGTCGTCCGTTTCAGCTACTTTCGCCACTACCCCAGTCGTCGCCCCCGTTCTGGCCAACTCCTCTCACGGAAACAAGAGGACTCTTGAAATTAATTTCTAAAACGTAGTTTGCAGAAATTGATCAATTTAGAAACGTACGTGGACGATATATTAAAATTGTAATTGCAATTCGGACAAATCAATAAAATATCAATTTGGAGAAAAGATAACAGACATAATGAAATGTATTTAAATATTTTTAAATCTTATTAATTAAATTATTATATTATTATATTAAAAATATTAAAATATTTAAAAATTTAATAATACCTGAATCTAATCAGCATGTTGTACGCACTAGGGTTTTGGAGGACATTGTAGAGTTTGTTTCATCAAAAGAACTAAACGATTGTCTTCTCTAGATCTATTGATTTGACATTAACAATATTTATTACTTCATAAAGACTTGTTTGTAAATTTGTAAAAAAAATTCTTGATTTGGGTTAGGGGCGTTAACCTAACTTAATAATCTGTATGATTAATTAATCAGGACGAACTTTTCATTCGACAATTCCTGAAAAATTATAAAATTATAATAAAAGATAAAATTCATAAAAACTCTTGCCAAAAATACCATAACGATTTATTTCCTACCGACTATCCAATAGATTTTATCGATCTTTCGTAATTTTTCATTTTTGCTGGATTTTGTGCAGGGTTTTTGACACTATCATAAGCTTTTTGTGAATAGACTTATTTCTCGAATTTAACTAAGAAATGTCTGCTGTGCTTTAGTAATGAAGCTGAAGCATTTAATTTTTGTCGAGTTACGTACGAGCACAAAACCTGTTTACCGCTACACTACCGACATAAGATATAAAGTCAAATAATAACCTAACACCTATTGACAACGGTTTCTCAATTATTTTTATATTTCTCTCTTGTTTCTATGACTGTCTCGAATAAGTGTTAATGATTTCCTGAAGATTATACCAATATGAACATGTTCTTGCCACTATTCGAAATATATTACCTGTTGCCTTCTAGATAATGATTTATTGGTCAAATTTGTCTTCAATTTAGCTAAATCAAATAATACATTTTCATTTATGGTTTGTTGATAAAAAATTCATTTAAATAGTTTCTTTCAATCGAGAACTTTACATATGATTCGAGCAGATTTTCCCTAATGAAGAAGACACATATTCCACGTAACGCGCAAAAACACAAAACCGTCTTCACTCACGTACAAAACGAAATGCAATTGCTTTCAGGTTTGGATGTTACGTAAAATTTCGTGTAGTGCACTTAACAAAATAAAGTAGTAAAGTGCGACCACGATGCTATTTAGGGCATCTTTATAAACGCCATCCGTACATACGTAAACTTATATTGTTTATTAGTAATAATCTTAAGTGCACATTCTCTGGGATATTCCGGTTGTAGTGGTCCCATTGCATTCTTAAAAATGTATATCTTGATTTACATAGACTACAAAATGGGTGGTTGCACTCGAGGTGAATTCGTTGCGTAAACAGAAAATGCTAATTTCAAAAAATTTATTTATTTAGAGAAATGTGAATGATCCATGTGTTTCGCAATTTAAAGATATTTTCATTATTTTAGTCCAGTTGTCTATGTTGGATTTATTTGTTTTACGTATTACCAACGACTTTCAAAGTCATAAATAAATCCGCAAAAATTGCAGATCTTTTTGATTAGTTATGCAAAAAAAATCATAAAATCATGCGATCGTAACTGGCCTTAGATATAAGGTATATGTAGTAGTTTAAACATATTTCAAATCCGTATTTTTTATAAAATTTAATAAATTGCCCGAAAGCAATAAATCATAACATCCGACGCATTTTCGCGTCTCATCGACAGTGTTTTTGATTCGGCCCATTATTCAAATATATTAATTTTACATCGCACCGTTCGACAAAAGGATATTAAACAATAAACACGCCGGACTCCATTAAATGAAATAATTTAATGGACCTTTTTTCGCGTCCGTTCCTCCCCTTACCCCTCAGCCGTATATATTACATATATATGATCTGGCGTGACGTTTCAATGGGCTGTTTGCAGCTAACTTGTACGTTTAATAGGAATCCATTTTACACCCGATATCGAATACAATTGTCGACGGCGCGGCGTGCGGATATAAAGCAGTAGTTCATTTTTTGCGTCCTTTTTCACTCCCATTTTCTAAACATTCGGACCTTTGTGTCGGGGAATTTTAGCTGCACCAAACGACACAATTTACTTTCAGAATTTGTAATTACGACTGCAGTGGTGTTTTGTAGTAGCTGGCACATTGTTTCCTGTTTAGAACGATTGTTCGGTGGCATCTACTTTTATTAAAGTAACTCAAAGCGATACATAAATTCCCACGGGAGTTTTTAATCTTTAATACGGCCTGAAAGCCTCGTAAATTTCCATTTAAGACAAACAAGTACAAACGCCCATTTTGTAAACAACTACAACTTTTTTTTAATATTTTATATTAATTTAACTATCAAAGCCACTAAAAAATGTCTCAAGCCGCGATCACTAATAAAATTTTATTAAAATTATACATATAAATTTATGTATGTTATGCATTTTGAAACGTATATAGAAAGCACGGTTCACCGAATACACGCATAATATTGTGGTAAACACGCGCTATCCATAGTCGATTTTGAGTTCAACTTCAAAGGGATTTCTCCGTGAATTTAATTTGCTGGCAAATGTGTGTTGATTTTTGAAACGTAAAACACAACGCAAATGTTTATTAATTAACATGAACCTTACTTTAGGAATGTTGGCATGTGTTTATTACAGAATAATATCGTTTTTAAAAATATGTGAAGCAAATTCCATCTTCTACGTATCATCAGTTCTGTGGGACCAAATGATGAGTTGCCTCTAATTACATTTTTTAATCCAAAATCCAATCATCTAATTGGGATTCGATTTATTTTTTCTCTTCTTTCATTAATTCTTAATCCTTTATTTACTCCTCAATAGTTCATTCCTATTTTATGTCCCATATTCCATACATCGGCTAATGAACAGGTTTGTATTATATGCTAAAGTTGGGAGGCTCTTTGGAATTTTTTTTTTTTTTTTTGGAAGAAGCTTCCGGGACCGTACAATGTACTGGCTAATACGGATCTGAATGTCCATTTTCGTTAATTTTTCTTCTTTTCTTTTGCTCAAACCTATAACTTCTACTAGAAAATTTTTGTTCTGTTCGAATATGGCTGTTGAGCAAAGATAATTAATGTTAATAACTTGAAAACATCACAAAAATTGTAGAATACGTCGCATTCGCCGTGGAAAGTGTTGGAGTTTGAGATTTCGATGAAGGCTGAAATTTGAACAGTTTTTCTTTCAGCACCATCTTCATAAATTTGCTTAAATATTAGTTACCGGTAGGGAATTTGTGTCGTTATTTTGTTGCTAATTATTCTCCATTTCTTATCTTACTTGTTGTTTTTGTATGTCAACGCATTTCCACGGAAACTTTTTTTGTTTTTGTTTTTTTTTCAACCAACTGATTTTTTTGATAATTTTTCTTAAAATGACTTGATATTTTTTTTTCATATGCTTTAATAACAAAATTTTAGAGAAAATGTTCAAAATACTTTATTCACTCAAATAATATTTAACTTAAATTAAATGTTCAAACTGAAGAAATTACTCAACGAATTTTGCAGCCAGTTGGGGGTGTTTCTTCAACTTCATGCCTAATTCTTGCCTCCAGGTCTTGCAAATTTTCTGGTTTCTCTTTGTAAATTTATTTTTTAAATGACCCCATTGGAATCTAGGGGGCTCAAATCAGCCTACCTAGTAGGCCATTCATTTAATGCCGGATTTTTTCCTCCGGGGTCATTTAAAAAATAAAATTTACAAAGAAAAAATTTGCAAGACCTGGAAGCAAGAATTATGCATGAGATTGAAGAAATACAACCTAACTGGCTGCAAAATTCGTTGCGTAATTTTTGTAATAGATTAGGTTATTGTCAAGCTGCAGGGGGTCTTCACTTTGAACATTTAATTTGAGTTAAATATTATTTGAATGAATAAATTATTTTCAGCATTTTCTCTAAAATTTTGTTATTAAAGTATATGAAAAAAATATCAAGTCATTTCAAGAAAAAAAATAGGAATAAAAATCAGCAAAAAAATCACCTGGTTACCATTTTTAAAAAAAAAGTTTCCATGGAAATGCGTTGACTACAAAAACAACGAGTATTGGCGTGTATTGTTTGTGGTTCATTCCACAGAGTTTATACGGTTGTCTCATATTAACGTAGCCTACGTTTTTCCAGATTAAGAATTGTTTTTTTTTTTTTTTTTTGGTATTTGGCGGAACTATGTAGAACAACTTTATTCATTTCCTCCATAGTGTTTATAATGGTTGGTAATATGTACTGAGACCTGAGATAAATTATTGGCGTAATGTGCTGTGCTTGAGGTTCGAAGAACCAAATGTTTCATACTTTAAATTTATTTAAATTTTATTTACCTTTTATTTCCATTTCTGTTTGTTACTCGAAAATTTTCAACAAATCCGATATCACAAATACGAATTAATGACGAAATTATATCTTTGATGATTGATAGTAGTTATTAAACAGCAAGGACTTCAGGAAAGCCAGTTATCTTAGACTCTGGTTATTACTCCTGAGAATGTGCCATAACTCATAAACTATGTGCGCTAAGACATTACAATTAAACCAAATTCACCGCAACCGAGCCACGAACGTAAATCCAACTGCATTCTGTCTACTGTCATTTAACCATTAAGATTAGGTAATCTACTAAAATCGAAAACGCATAAATTACGACGGTCGCGATCCGAAACTAAATAACGTCTCTAGAACGGCCAACTTTGAATCGAATCTTCGGCGCAACAGCGAGATAATACCATCGAACTTTCGATTATTGCCCCAAGTTGCACATTTCTAGTATGAAGCTCGGCCCCCTACGTCTAGCGGCGGCGTGCGCCTTCCCAATTTCAAAATCGAAACGTTTCGTATCTGGCATCGTTTCCGTTTCTCTGGCAGGCTGCCGAGACAGTTCTAAAGTGGTCTCGTTATGGCCCCGACTGAATTTACGATACCCCACGGGGTCAAACGTTGCATTATCCGTTCTTGGGTCACTACCGGGACCTGGCGCTTAGCGCCTCATTAACCAAACCGCCCGCCGCCGCACGAACCTAAGAAACGTTGTCGGTAATAGATGTTTTAACTTTCGTGAATGTGCCCTTTTTGCTACCGGACCTGCACTTAAATGGCGCTTTATCGTCGGTAATTTAAACAATTTACAGTTTTAACGGTCTCGTCGAAATTTTATTGCGACGTAAACAGAGTTGTAACTGGCTTTTACTGTTTACGAGAGACTCGATTTTAACGAGTTTGACGTGCAACTATATAATCGTAGCTTTTTAACCGTTGTTTTTTTTTTACAGTGGAATTGCGTCACATAGAAGCTGTCCAAGGGGGAAAAGCGAAATTACCTTGTGATATTACGCCGCTGCCGCTGCCCGGCGATAAAATGCACATAGTGATATGGTACAAAGAAGACGCCAACAAGAAAGCCAACATTTACTCGTAAGTAGCAAACGGATCAAATCACAACCGATGCGATGGCATGTTTAATTGAAAACGTTTAGTGTCGAGCGTTTCGATCCATTTGCCATCGCTGTTTGACAAATTACCAGGTGCAATTCAGAGTTAGTCGTTACATATGCTCGACTATACGCATTGTAATATATAATCATTAGTGTAACATACAACATGCTAACATTGTTCGTGCCTTATACGTATGCGCGTGTGTTAATTATGGCATACAATATGAAACTGTTTTAGTCGATGGTTTCGTTTAAATATTTGGTTAAATTTGTAACCCATTATAAATATACACAGGAAATACTGCAAGTGTAGCAATCTTTGAAAATCTTTAAAGTCATTTAATGAAGTAATTTATGATGATTATTAGAGAGCGGATTCTATGCTAAATGCATATTGCATGCATATTTTGCATATTTGGGCATTTTGTCCAATTTTCGCATATTTCTAAAACACGTGCATATATATGCATTTTTGAAAGAATTTCTGTCGAAATGACTACATTTTTTCCTGAATTTCTTAATTCGTAGGAAAATGTCGTTGTCTTAATGCGACTAATTACGGTCTAGTTTGCGCCCCTTTTTGGATTAAGCGGGCAGAAATTCCCGGTGGTGAAGTAGGGATTCCCAAGTACTTTCTCAACAGCTGCGGTGGGGGTTGATATTTGCAATATCATTACTTCATCAGTGACCATTAGTCGGTCATTGCGAAAGTTTAGTTCTTCCGTAAACAGAGTAGCTGAACATATTAGATGTGAATTTTCTGATGTAAATGTACTAATTAGTAGCGTTAAAAAAGTAT
>JAFFZR010010039.1:0-10404 GCA_018397195.1 Lethrus apterus | reverse complement strand
TTTTGTTATTTGTTTCGATGCCTATGGCTCTGTTATTATTGACTTTAGAAAAAATGTATAAAGGAAAAAGTTGTAGCTAATTACGTGCTTAATAATACTGTCTAACCAAATTTTTTATTTAAGTTATAATTTCCGAGTTATGACACAAACTTGTGTTTTTTCTAATGGAAACCATAGTCGGCCATGACTTTATAAAAAAGGCCTTTTTTCAACGATTCTATAGATATACCACTCGACCTACTTATTTTTATAAATAAATAAATTATGGCCATTTTTTCTTAAACATTTTCGAAATGTTCAAGTAGTACGCTATGGAAGAAACAGTGCGGTTTTTTTTAAATTAGTTTCATGTTAATTAAACATTAATTTATTAAAAAATAAATATAAATTTTGCAAAATTAAAAACTAAAAAGTATTCAAAATAAATTTTAATTGAAACATTTATCAAAATACAAAATAAAGGCCTTTAAACATATATTTTTTTTTATTTTTCCACATCGAATTTTATACAAAAATGAGGTTGCGTGGGGTTCTTCAAAATTGGAGTCATCACGAGGACGACGCTCTTGAAATATTCTTTATAGTTAGAAGCCCCGATAAATAGGAATCCTGTTCGTTTTTGTCATGCATCTCGAAAAACCGTGAAAAAAGCAGTTGTCTTTCCTCAATGGTGGTTTGTTGAGAACATTTGTATTGTTTACATCTATAGAATAGTTTATTTACTGTTGACATCATTTTGAAAAATTATGGAACTTAACTAGATTTTTCCCATGATTTTCATGTTGTATATCTTTCACTTTCGCCTCCCTAAGTATGTTACTTTTGTGGACTTTCTTTTCTTTCTTTTTTGACCAATTATTTATATTTTGATCCCTTTTGTATGTAACTGTGTAGGAATATTAATATACATTAATGCGTGCACTTGTGTGGTTTTTACAAGAAACCGAGTGTACATGTGCGGTTTTTACAGAAACGCCAAATATGTTAGTTTTGATGGAAACGAGTTTGAGAGTCAATAGTTTTCACTTTTTTCTAACAGATAGAGCAAGAATACTGATTTCGGCAAAAATGGACAAGTGTGGTTTTTACCATAAACTCGTCAATTAAATAAATATATAAAATAGCAAATAACATATTGCATAAATTTACATTTTACACGTGAAACACATTTAATGAGAACGCGCAGTTAATACTCTGAAATCCCACCAGCCGCAAACTTCACTTTGAAAAGCTGTAGAACAAACAACGCATTCAACTCGCCATGAATAACCCTAATATACATATTACATAAGTTAATTATGAGTTATTATAAAGGTATCTTTAGTGGAAATGCACGTCGTCGTCTTCTACTGGCATTATTTCGTGTGTGAGTGCGACGAGCATGAAACTCTTTCACGTTTAAACAGAACGGAGTTTGTAATTTCACTGATTGTAATGGTAGCGCCATAGAGCAAATCTGAAGATTATCAGGCTTTGCATTAATTTTGATTGCATAATGTGTTTCGAAATAAATTATTTATGCCACTAATACTCGAAATTACGGTTTATTCCACTTGGAAGTTTATATGAATTTATGCACGTGTTTTGTTTCTTGAAAAGGTTTTAGTAACAATTGTGGTCGCTGGTTGTTGTCACAAGATACATGTTCATTAAGTGACATATTACAACAACTGCGTATGTGATTTGCAGTCTACGAGCTATAGAAGCTTTTTGTAGGGTGTAATTTTTTTTCTCCTTGTCTTTTATTTATTTTTTATTATTATTATAGTGATTTAAGCTTAATTTAATTCTTTAATGTACTTTTATAAAGGTTTTGTGCTTTTTTTGTATTTGTACTATTTTTTTTTTGTATTTTTTGTATTATTTTTGTATTTATTGTATTTTTACTACTATTTTGTATTTGTCCTGTCCTATAATTGGATTTTTCTGTTGGACAGTGCAATTAAATAAATATTATTTAAAAGAACTTAATTGCTTAACCTTTAACTGTATTATAGCAAATCCTTAGTTTAAATACTTGTCAATAAAGAAACTGTTGGCATATATTTCAAAGTAAATATATTGCAACCTTTTTACTTTTAAAAGAAAAATATATAAAAATGTAAAATTACTTTTATAATTATATTCACATAAATAATATTATTTATAATGATGTAATTCGGAATCTTTTTTTTTTAGTTTCCTTAATAATCTTAGTTTAGAATCTCTACAGATCTACAGAAAAAATTACCACGAAACAAACAAAACTAAACGAAGAACAAAATTATTTAAAATTATATTGTTAACATTAACCTACACTTCAAACATTTTTTTATACATAATGTTATATGTAGGTATACTATTTGTATGGCGCAACGACAATTTATTCGTAATTCAGCGAAATTTAGAAAAGAAAGGCAAAGTGACAACACTTGCATAATGGGTCCATTGCAGGGCGCTAGGGTGAATTTTAGGGTGTGATATTCCACCCAACGCTGATGATTAATTACAACAGGATGAATATGCATGAGTTGTACTAGGTTCCGTATTTTGAATACTAAACAGTTCCAATCTCGTGACAAAATATTTTCCCCCTTCAATGAAAACCTTACAAAAAAGCAATTAATTTTTAAAATCGTATTTATTGAATTTTTGGTTTTTGAAACAAATATTATTAATTCTCCAGGATTCAGACTCGAAATGATAAGATAACGGTTGAGTGCTCAAGAATAACAGGTAAGTATAATTTCAAACATATTGAACCAAGAATTGGACACTAATAATAAAATAATTATGTATAACTAGCTATCAATAAATTTTCTTTTAATGCAATACAAAATAAAACTCACATTAATTACCGGAAAAATAAATAAAACTAATAATACAGGCTGTGGCAATTATCTGGGATCGGGCGATCACGGCTTTATCAAAAAATGTAAAAGTTATTCGGTATTAAACAGTCCATACTGTAATCCTGATGCATACAGGATGTTCAGCTTCACTTGTACATTACACAAATCTGTTATTTTAAATGGAACACCTGTAAATTATGTCATTTTTAAATTCTACGGTAAAATTTAGAGTAGTTTTAGTTAACTAATCCTATACCAAAACTCATCGGTTTTTATTTAGCTTTCAAGAAAAAAAAAATACTGCAAATGCTTTTTTTTTTCGTTCTCTTAGAAAGTCAGTGGAACCATTGTTGATAGTTGTTTTACAATAATTCTTGGGCATCGTTATGAAAATACTTCAAGCTGAGTAATTCACATTAAAAATCTTTATATTGTTATACAGAGTGTTCGAAAAATGAATATTAACTTAAACATCTTTAAATGGGCAATGGTCGTTTTCTTTAAATGGGACAGCCTGTATATTTTTATGTCATTCGATAGAGATTTAAGATCTCTTTCTATCGTATATAAGAGTCCCTACACCTAAAGTTAATATTCAATTTTCGAACACTTTTTATAACAAAACAAAGATGTTTAATGCGAATTATTGAGCTTGAAGTATTGGCATAAAGATGCTCAAGAATTATTGTAAAACAACGATTAACAATGGTTGCATTGGCTTTTTAAGAGAAGGGTGCAAATGTATTTTTTTTAAAAGCTAAATATCTCAGAAACCGTTGAGTTTTAGTATAGGCTTAGTTAACTAAAATTACTCTAAATTTTACCGTAGAATTAAAAATGCAATAATATACAGGTTGTTCCAATTAAAGTAACAAAGTTGAAAAATAATATCCAAAAAGGAATTGGAATTTACAGCACTGCAAATCGTTTATATAAATTAATAAAAAAGGCTCAAGAACTGAGCCGTGTTCATTTAAATACATGTACTTGTATTTTGTACATACATGTATTTTGAAGGCTACTAGAATTAAATTTTTTGAATTTTAGATATTAATAATGTTCCACAGGATTAACCAACAATGATGCTGTTGTTAAACATATTTTAATTTATTTTATCAATATTTCCTATCTAACGCAATCAAAATTGCTGTGTGGTATGAGGAATATTAATTTTGTTGTTCTTTTATTTTTTGAAACCAGTCACCGTTTGTTATTATTGTCTTATAACATGTTGCAAAAATTATTATATCTTTAAAACATTAGGCAATTGGCTTATTATATAAGCGTTGAAAAAGTCTTTTGTGTAATTGAATTTCATGTAAGAAATATTGATATGATATGAATATTGATGGAATAGTTTATGTTATTTTGGGTTTATAATTAAATTTAATGCCTTTATAGAGCTCTCCTCAGAACATACAATTAGTAATCTTGTGTTAAAAGGATAACATGAAAACAAATACATCAAAAGAATAAACAAAGGTGAATCTATAAAAAACTTAAATTAGCTGGAAAAAGACCTGAAATGGGCGATTACGATAAACTATCTAAATCGCTCCTGTTGATTATACAGATCAGGGATCACGGTGTTATGGGCGGCGATTACATTAACACGAAAGGCGGATGGCAGAACTTCTTCCGGCCGACCTCTATTTTCTTGACGAGATATTCTAAGCTTGATGATTAACCCATACGTTATATTTGTTGGGTGGGGTATTTTGTAATGAGCTTAAAATGTAAGTTTCAGGCCCGTGTTTACTAGATCCAACTTGGTATCCTATGATTAATAATAGATTTCTATGATTTCTACTGTGATTAGAAGACTGTCGAACTAGTAAAAAAGAAATTTGAGTGCTTGACAGAAGTCTTACAAAGGATGACGCAGAAGAACGGAACAACCCAGATAAAAACTGCTTGGAAGATGAAACAATACAAAGGTATAAACCCATTATCAAGATCATTACTTTCCAAGCTTAAAATGACAAACATAATAATTTCGGCAAGTACAAGTATCTTATTTTCGTTGCTTGAAATATAAGGTACCAATTTTTTATGGCAATTCACGTAGGTAATAAAAAATTATACCTCATCTCGTTTCCGCTCTATAAACGGAAATTGAAATTTCACTCATTTCAAATCTTGGCTGTTTTTCATTGACTGAGTACTTGCTACTTAACTTAGATTTGTAATTATACTTTAACATTTTGCTGCTACGATCCTTCTTTCGTTTTTCTTTGTTATTATGATTATCAACCATTATCACCGTCCTTAAAAATATTAAACTCTGTCTAACTCTCCCGTATTTTATTTCTTCTTATGCGGATAGATAATACTAACCACAATTATACCGTTCATATAATTAAAAAACTACGAAAATATTTTTGAAGTTGTCATTTAAAACAATTATAGTTAGAAATGAAAAAGCCAACATTTTTTTAGGTATTAAAAAAACATTATAAAAATAGGACAGACGCAAAAAATAATGGTGTAATATTTATTATTCACATAAAATGTACAAATTTGTTATTATATTGCAAATTTATGATATAAAAAGCTGTTACAGGGTGACTGTAGATTCCCATGGGGGCGGGTAACATCCCTCGGTTAGGATGTCAAACAAACTGTCCTTTTAGCAACAGATGGTCCTTATTACTGACTGACTATAAAATCGCTTTGTATCTCGTAATGTGGCGGTAAATTGTATTTGTTGTTTGGCTATTTATTGTATTATCTGTTTGGTTTCTTTACAGAGGGACGAGTGATTTATGCACCAAGTAACGTACTAAATAAACACATATAAAATAAAAGGTTGGTTAATAGAAATTTGTTTGTTTGATTACCATGTGATTTTTTAAACGTCTGGATATAATTATTGTAGGTATAACCAAAATACAAACTGCGAATTTCACAATCTTCCTGAAACTTTGAATAGTGCCATAATTTCTTATTCTGAACAACTTTGCTTAGTAAAATTTTGCCGTATCATGGATTAACTCTATTAATTTGTTCATTTCATTCATCTTTCTATAAAAATTTGAAGGCCGTTTTTCTTGATTTTTTTCTTATATAACCTATTTAAAATGTATACCGTTGAAAACAGATTTAAAAATCATATCGAAATAAAAAATAAAAATACTGGTTGCCATTTAAAAAAAATGGCGATGACGTCATTACGCAGAGGAGTGGGGGTAAAAAAATTGACAACTATCAGAAAAGATGCGCGTTCAAAAACAAAAGTTGATCTGTCGGAGGATTTTGGCCGCAGATGATCGGGGAATTTTTTATTTGGAGCGTTCCACAGCCAACAACCTCACTGTATACACCACTGATAAATTAGTTGTGCCGTGACAACAAATCTAAATTCACAATTCGTTAGTATGAGTTATATTACACCTAATTAAAAATGTCCTATGCCTACTAATGCGAGATAAGAAAAGAAACGAGATAATTATGTTACACATCTATTATTCTGTACAAAACAACAGGGAAATTGTCAGTCAGAGATACCTTGAACCTAAAAATTATAATAAATGCTTATCCTCCCTCCGCCCGCTTTCAAACAATTCTGCCTTTCTTATACCTGCAACTGTTCTAGTGATGTCCCGTCGTCTTATTCCCAATATAGAAATAAAAATGATGTCTCTCAACTCTTCAACAGTTGCGGCTGTTTTCTTCTTCTATAAATGGATTGGAATACACAGTGGCCTGTGAGATGCCACTACATTATATTTTATGAGGAACACCGCAACTGCTGAAGAATTCCTTGAGAATATTTTAAATGATGTAGCGGGAATAAGACGGCGTCGATACATCACTAGAACTGTTGCAGGTTTAATGTTTGTAAGCGGGTCGTGGACAGTTTCAACATTTATTATAATTTTTGTTAGTTGCTATTGTTTTCTTTTTTATTTTGCTAATCTTATACTTTAGTAAAGTCCTGTGGCTGTTGTGTTTTTGGTGTGATTAGGGTTGCCAACTTTTAGAAATAAAATTAAAGGACTGGTTGCAGGGACGGAGGTAGAATAAGTATTTTTTTAACTATAACATATATAACAATAAAAATAAAAGAACAGAAATAAAATAAATAAATAATGCAACATAAATTAAAGTACCCGGAAAAACTCCACAAAGTCTCTTTTAATCATGTTCTTTTAATTATCAGTTATTACCAAACACGCAATAATTTTGAAATTGAATACCCGAAAAATACATTTGCTTTTCTTTCCTATAGCTGCTTTTTGAAATCGGTCAAAATATTGAAAATCTAATATGCCGCCGTCTTATTGCTTTCAAGTTTTTTAATTGTAGTTTCAAATATGTGAGAAATATGATGAACAAATAATAAATAGATTACTACTTTTTGAGATACTGTATGAGGAATAGATTCCCCTGAAATATTTAAAGCTTTTTGTAACACTTTGGGGCAATCATCCATGCTCAAAAAATATGAACGCAAAGCTTTATTAAGAGCCACCGTGTAGTAATATGTATTGAAATCTCTTTGAATTCAGTTTCGCATAGCAACAAAACTGTTTTAATTGTTCCCTTCTCTTAGCTGGTGACAAAATCTATATCGAGATTTTGAATGGAATAGGTTTAAGTCTACAACGCTAGACTTCGGCTAGATCGCCAGACTCTACATCTCAAAGAGAATTATTCTAACAGGTCGTTCTAACCAACGTGTAGTATACTCAAAGGTCAAATTGCGTCCTTTAAGTGCATCTCAAAAACCAAACGACGATTAATTAAAATAAAAGACTGTCCTTTGAAATAAAGGACGGTTGCCAACCCTACATGTGATTCAATGTATCTCTGTCCGACAATATCGCTATTCTATTGCGAAGAATAATAAATAGGTAACATACTTAAGAAAAGAAACTAGATCTTTTCTTATCTCGCATTAGTATAGGGTGTAGGACATTTTAAATTAAGTGTAATAACTGCTGATATCTATCAACGACGACATTTGTTTTCACGAGATAATTTTCATGGTCAACCATGATTACTCTATGCTTACTTTTAACTTTTCATAATATTATAACATAAAATTGAGTAAAGGGTGTAATGTGTGACATATTGTTGTTGCAGTATTCAGAAAAAAATAAAAAAAAACTTGATGATGATTCTGCGAATACGAATATTTCTCAAAAACAAATGAATATAGGCAGGATTTCTTTACGAATTATTAATGAGCAATAAATTACGCAACTTTGCTCCAATTTAACCAACTTTGTGTCTCTTAAACTAAGCAAGATATCAATGGTAAGCCTTGAAAAATGGACACCTGTATATACTATATAATAGTAGTTTATCTACAACCGGTACATAAAGTAGGCTTTTTCGCACTCCAAACAGTGCGTAAAGTAATTCATTATAACACAAGTGCGATAAAGTAAATTATTTGACGCATATTTAACGAATTTCGGTAATAGACACTAATAAAATTTCGGTAACTTCCTTCTTCATATTTACTGTTGTAGATAAAATAGTGTACAGGGTGGGCAAGGTAGATGAAGAATTATGCCTCTTACTTACTTATTTAATAAACATTAATAGACAACTCGAATAAATTAATTTTATTATTATTATTTTAGAGAAATTATTTAAATACATTTGTGTCTCAATACATATATTTTATTACAATAAAAACATTTCTTTGGTTAGAACTCCAAAAAAGATAATTAAAAAATTTGAATGTTAATATTCTTTTGACAGAGTGTAAAATTGAAAGTTTGTTATTAACAATTAAAATTTCTTTTGGTCTACATTTTAACATTTTTGATGGTTTGTCCGACATATCCATTATGTAATTATTTTCAACAACGTTATTAATCAACTATTTTACTTTTAAACACAGTAAATATTTATCAGAATGCTAATGTTAAATTATGGTATTTTGACAGTTTGTCAAAATTTATTTATTACAATTGATAACTGAAGATGTTTGACAGTTGACAGTTTAAGCCTTTTGATACTTTATAATTGTTGTTCCCGGCAAGGTTTCAAATCAAATATTCTACGAGTAAGAAACCCAAATGTGGCATTTAAACATTACAAGTTACAATATCCATGTATTTAGATTGTCATTTTGAAAACTTGTGATTCCATATAGTATTTTATGTTAATATGTGAATACTTATATTGATCTATTCGGCATGTTCAGTTCTTTCAAAACTCCCCTAAAATTTTCAAACTGCCATCAGTTATTGGTGCCTTCATTAATTAAATGATACTGGTTAATTCTTTTTTGTTAATTTTTCATTTAAAAATCAGTTGTGCACGCAATAATGTCTATTCAATATGCTGTTACGTAAAATATGAAAATAATGTTTTGCAGCTTTTCATCATGTTATTCCCGTCAAAAGAAGCTGCCTTTTTAGATTTAAATTTGGGCTGAGGTCAGATATTACCTGTTAAAATAATGTTGTTTCAGAATCTCCCTGAATAATATTTATTTATCGATTCAATCAGCGTAATACGCATAGAACATGTCATTTTTGAAGAGAAAACAATTACAATTGCGATATAATTTACAATGTGTACAATAAATGGAACAAAATATGTATAAATTACAAACAATATTCAAAACATAGAATTAGAGAACTTCAGGCTGTAGAATGCCTCTGCCATCAAGTTATTTCTTAGTATTCTGAAGAGACGCAAATTTGATTTCTTCAGGGAAGTTATATATTTTCATTGCAATTCAATTAACATGGAATTGATGATTCTTTTGTGTTATTGAACTGACAGAAATTAAAATTTTGTTTGTAAAAATGTTTATTTATTATTATTTTATAATTTTTTTTAATAATATAAATAATACTCTTTTTAAAAATCTGTAACTCAATAATGGGAGAGTTTGCAAGTTCAACTAGCAAGAATACTCAATTTAATATGCTAGCATCATATTAATCATTTAAGATTTTAAAAACTGTAGCAAGATTAACAAAAGAAAATTAAAAATAATCTTATCTAATAACTGATTTTAAATACTCATATATTAACGTGCAAAAATTAATTAGCACATTTACTTTGCTTGAAAATCACAAAATTCTATATTATTTTAGGGTGGTACTATATAACGTAAAGTACAATATATCACCCGATATGAATTGTATGAGGTAGCCGTGTTTGTGCACAAAGGGCGCATTGTAATGGAAATGTGGACTTGGGCAGGATACAGTAGGATACTACGAGGATCTTCTCATTGTCCGAGTCGCAGAGCTGGTAACGCCTAGGATTATGTCTGTTATAACTTCTCCACTATTGTTCCTTTGGACTATTATCGTGTCTTTGTGTTCTAGATAATGTTAAAATTATTAACTATTAATACTGGGAAAATGTACACAGTAATAATTTATGTACATTCGACATTTCTGTTTCTTTATTCTAATTAGTGTCAAATTCTTGGTTGATAGAATACTTATCTTTTTTTTTCTTTCTTGAGCGTCAACCAAATTAAAACTCAAATTGTGCAATAAAATATATTTATTACGACACACAATATTAAGAAATATAAAAATGTGTTTCGTGATCTTCGTCGGGTAATAAATATATTTGACGTTTGTTATTT
>JAFFZR010010038.1:0-10505 GCA_018397195.1 Lethrus apterus | reverse complement strand
TCAAATTAATTGTTTTTTCCTAAAAGTGGAATATCTCAAAAACCACTCAATTTTAGTATGGTGTCTGTAGTATGAACTTTCCCTATTTTGTAACGAGGAATCTGAAAATGTGACAATATATAGGGCGTTCCGTTTAAAATAACAAAGTTGTATAACGTGCAGGAAAAACTAAACACCCTGTATGTTTTAAAATAACTTTATGGTGTAGAGTACTTGACTCCAAACAACTTTTACTTGTAACATTTTTTAATCAAGTGAATAGGTAAGACGTAATAGACCGATCCCAGATAATTTGTTCGCCCGGTATATTCTGGTTAACAATCACTTTCGAATTTTAGTATAAACTACAGGTAATACATCATATCCAGATACTTACTAGTCCTAAATTTCCTAAATTTACTTCAAAGGTATTACGTCAATGGTATTACTATCATATATCTTATTTTGTCTAACACAGGTTTTATGATACTGAATTACCTATAACTCCAAAAGAATTAACTTTAGCTATAGGGAATGTTATACGCGATCGAAAAAGAACTTAAAACTTGATCAAATGGCATAAATTTATACAGGTGTTCCATTTGAAAAAAAAAACGAGTTTTAGCCTTTTAAAGATGCAATTCATTATCAATTTTGAAACATCCTGTATAATATAACGAGGATATTTGGTATTGACTGTTTAACTTGAAGCATTGTTACCATCATGCCAACGAATCGTTACAAAATCGTCGTTAATAAAAACATTATTAATTTTTAAAGAGAACTACCTAAATTAATTTTTTTTAACTAAAAGTGGAATATCTCGAAAACCGCTCAATTTTAGTATGGAGTCTCTAGTACAAACTTTCTCTATTTTGTTGCGGGGAATCTGAAAATGCGACGATATACAGGGTGTTCCGTTTAAAATAACAAAGTTGTATAACGTACAGGCAAAACTAAACACCCTGTATATTTCACAATAATTTTATGGTGTAGAGTACTTGACTCCAAACAACTTTTACTTGAAACATTTTTTAATAAAGTGAATAGGTAAGACGTAATAGACCGACCCCAGATAGTTGGCACACCCGATATATAAATATAGTAAAAAATCGGTAGTTCACGTGATATACCTACTTCTCAAATACTCAATCTCAGTTGAGTTTTGTTTTAAGTTGCAGCAGATAATTGGTTACGAACATTCAGATTACAGAAGTATGCAAAGTGAATTATGAATTGCTTCAAAAACATGACACCCTGCTTCTAATAGTTGAAGATTTGTTTTAGCTACATGATTTACTGATTTCGAAACCAAAATTGCGTAGTATTGAATACAAGGAACGATAATTACAGTTCAGCATTTTATTTTGTACATAAGTAGTAAAGTGTTTAAAAGGGAATTAATGCTTTAATAGCAAAATGTGCTCAAATTCCCTTTCCTTTAATTTCTGTTTTAGTATCGTTCGGTGTGCATAGTAGAGAGTAGTAAGTGAGAGGCATTGAAACTTTTCAAAAAATGTTATTTGGCCACGTGATAAGAACACATTAAACGACTTCCTTTATTTCCTAAATTCGCAACATAAACTACGACGAAGACTCTCAAAAAGGTTGTTGTTTTCTGCAGTATTTGTGTTTTTGGAAGCTATACAGCGTGTCCACGGAAAAACGAAACACTCAATATCTCAGAATCAATTTTTTTTTTCTTAAAATCACTGAAACACGTAAACTTTAGATCGATGGCGGACAACTTTTGGCAAAGAAATGACCATATCTTCAATCACCTAGTTCCAGGGACGCCAACCCTAAAATTCCTAAATTACACTAGGTGTTGAGTAAAATTCCTAAATTACACTAGGTGTTGAGTAATACCTCATTTAAAAGCTTACGTAATTTGCATTTCAACGGTGTATCAATTTTTGAAATCCATATATTCGTTTTCGATAAATTAGCTTTTCAAGATAACAAAGGTACAAAAACGACAATACCTTTCTTAACTGCTTTATCTTTAAAACCATAAATTTGGAATTTGACTGCTAATCTTTTATTAGTTCTGTAGCTAATAAATGCTACAGCCGACATGCAATTCTGTGAAATTGTAACACAACGAATTTTATAAAATCAGATTCTTCTTTATAATATTTGTTTCTCAGATAAATGTTCACTGGAGCAACGAAATTACTCACATTTACCAAGAGCATCATACCCAACATCCGCATAAACTAAATGTGTGGGCGGGTATTGTTGTTGACCACATCGTTAGCCCTTTCTTTATTTACGAAAATGTAAATGGTAATGCTTATTTGAACCTGAAATCATCAAACATGATGACAATCTTATGGAAGAGGAATTGGTTTTCCAACAAGATAGAGCACCACCTCATTTTGCAACTCCTGTTCGAGAATTCCTTAATAATAGAATTCCTGGTCGGTGGTTAGGACGGAGAGGCCCTGCGGAATGGCCACCACGATCACCCGATCATACACCCCTTGATTTCGTATACCCTACCAAACGCTTCTTTAAAAAATATACTAGCTAGAATTGTACAAGTCTGCCGTGCAGTGACCCCTGAAATTTTTCAAGAATATACGTCGTGGGTTTGAACAACGTTTGTATAATTGTGTGGAAGTTCTCAAATAAATATTGACTGTTATTCTAACTAAATTGTCGTTTCTGTTTTGTACCTTAGTTATCTTGAAACCTAATTGCTCGAAAATGAATCTATGGTTTTCAAAAATGTATACACCGTTGAATTGCAAATTACGTAATCTTTTAAATGAGGTATCACTCAATACCTAGGGTAATTTAGGAATTTTAGGGTTGGCACACTTGCGGCTAGGGGGTTGAAGATATGGAGATCATTTCTTCGCCAAAAGTTGTACTCCATCGACCTAAAGTTTATGTTTTTCCGTGGACACTCTGTATATGGTTCGATGGTTTGGACAAATGTGTTTCTCTTCCTAAAATTCGCTTGGTTATCGTGAGTAGCAATTGTTTTTCCTCCACTATCAAATTTAGCATTTGTAAGTTGTTTCGAATAATATATTTCCTTTGTCATTTTTTTGTTATCCCCTTCCCATTTCTTATATAGGATCATTCACGAAAGTGGTTCGTTAGAACTTTTCCGTGTTCCAGAAATATATCAACTCTAATAACTTGGAATTATAACCTACACCAACTGATCTCTTATTATAAATTATTGGCACTTTCAAATCACTTCCGGTTGTACATACCAACTTTGTTATTTTAAATGGAATGTTATATTTTTTCATCGTTTTTCAGATTCCACTCACTAGGGTACCCTATAATAAAATTGAGCCGTTTTGCAGTTTTTTGTTGTTTTAAATAAATTTTCCCAATTGTAGTGGAATACTGAAAATTCTGTATTTCCGGAAGTACTGCACTTGAAATCTTCATTTTTGGCATTTTGCTAGTTGATACCATGTGCAACGGAATGGTGATGTTAAAGTTACCAGGAAATATACAGGGCCGGTCAAAAGTAGCGACAACTTCCAACAACTTGAAATCAGAAAAAAATCCATTTTTTAAATGGAACCCCTGTATATTATTGCATTTTTAAATGCGCTTAGTAATTCTACATCGATTGTTATAAGTTATAAGGCATACAACCCATTTTTTCTAATAGTTTTTGAGTTATAAGCAGTTTTCTAAATAATTCCCCTAAGAATGCCGTTTATGCCTCGTTTAGCGATCTTGGACAGCCTTGGATGTCATTATAATTAAGTATTGTGATTGTCTAATTTGACTTGGCTTTTGTTTGACTTTAGTATAAAGACATAATGGCTGGTGTAGTAAATAATTACACAAATAAGGATATTTTAAATTTATTTTACATACATGGAAAATGTGGGAGAGTAGTGGATAGAACATGTCGTACTTTCAACGTAAGATATCCAAATTTGCCAGCAATGACGAAGAAAAAATTTAGAAAGTGGAATCAAATTTTCTGCTTTTCGGAAAAGCTGCTAATTGCAGAAACGCAGAAAATTTGATTCCGGTTTTCTAAATTTTTTCTTCGTCATGGATGGCAAATATGGATAGCTCTCATTAAAAGTACGACATGTTCTATCGACTACTGTCCCACATTCTCTATGTATGTAAAACAAATTTAAAATATCTTTATTTGTATAATTATTTACTATACCAGCCATTATGTCTTTATACTAAAGTCAAACAAAAGCCAAGTCAAATTAGACAATCACAATACTTAATTATAATGACATCCAAGGCTGTCTAAGAACACTAAACAAGGGATAAACGGCATTCTTAAGGGAATTATTTAGAAAACTGCTTATTACTCAAAAACTATTAGAAAAAATGGGTTGTATGCCTAATAACAATCGATGTAGAATTACTAAGCGCATTTAAAAATGCGTAATATACAGGGGGTTCCATTTAAAAAAACTGACATTTACTGATTTCAAGTTGTTGGAAGTTGTCGCTAATTTTGAGCGGCCCTGTATATTTCCTGGTAACTTTAACACCACCATTCCGTTGCCCATGGTATCAACTAGCAAAATGCCAAAAATGAAGATTTCAAGTGCAGTACTTCCTGAAATACAGAATTTTCAATATACCACTGCAATTGGTAAAATTTATTTAAAAAAACAGAAAACTCCAAAACGGCTGGATTTTAGTATAGGGTACCCTTATAAGTTTTAGTGTACAATTGTAAGTAGAATCTGAAAAACGATGAAAAAATATAACATTCCATTTAAAATAACAAAGTTGGTATGGACTTCCGGTACAACCGAAAGTGATACCAGAGCGCCAATAATTTAGAATAAGAGATCAGTTGGTGTAGCTTATAATTCCAATTTATTAGAGTTGATATATTTCTGGAACACGGAAAAGTTCTAACGAACCACTTTCGTGAATGACCCTGTATGTGCTATTGTAGCTAATGTAGCTAATGTAATTTTTTCATAAGGCACTTCCATCAATGTATCCGACATAGCATGATGACATACAGTTGATTTAAGTCACTAAAAACATTATAAAATCCATTTAAAAACCGCAATTTCGTTTGTCTACTTAACAATAATTTTATTGCACCATCTCTGGATTTCAGCTGTTTATTAATTACTCACCACCAATTTTAATTATTTTACGGCGAGCGTTCGTTCGATAGATTCGATGTGCCATTGATACATTTCACTGTGAGATTTGTCAGTTCAGTGCCGCTTTGTTAGAAACAATTTACTGTCGAAAAAATTAATTGTTGCCTAATGACGCACACTTAAAATTAATTAAATTTGATTTTGTGAATAATGGAGTCGTGAGTATAGATTAGAAAGTACATAAAAGCTTAATTATGTTTATGAAATTTATTGAAGTAAAAAGTATGTGAGGAAATAAAATTTCAATTTTCACTTATTAAAAGTAGAAACTCACACGAATTATAAAACAAATTAATGTTTGTTTAAATTTAAATTTCGGCTAAGAAAGTTGGGTTAATCTTACACATTGTAAATCTATTGTAAAGTGTAAGGAATTCTTGGTCAAATTTGACATAAAATCGAAAAGTTAATTGCGGGTTTTTCCGAAGCAATTTTAAAATTAAAAGCCGCGTTTAATTGTAAAATACCAACTCAATCGGTCTGATACAAAATTATAAATGAATGATTTTTTTAAATTTTATAAACCGAAAAAAACAACAGTATTTGAAGTATAAAAAATGTATATTGATAACGTGAGTTGCGTAACATCTACGGTGGTCAAACTCTGCTGTTATGTCTAAATTGAATGAATTAACATTTAGCGCGAATTACGTTCAGTTTAATTAGTTAGCAACTATAACAGTTATTAATATGAATGTCACACGTCTCCATAAACATTCCCAGGAGAAGTGAGTTTAATCCAACATCAATTAAATGGGCTCGTAGATTTTAGTATTATTTAAAGTCTCTTAATTGTTTTATTTAAACTCTAAATTATAAATTATTTATATTTCGTGAAATATTTGGCATATTAACAAATTAAAATTTTCGAACGTGGACTCAAGCGGAAGGAAGCATAATAAATAAGGAAACATAAGCCGGGTGAAATTCTCCATAAATTTTTCCGCATTTAACCGATTAATGGGCTGCATTTTTAATTAAAAACACGTACGTAAATAAGCTAAATTACGCGGCAGCTGATGCACTTTGCCGACACAATCTACGTGTAATTTATCGCGTCGGGCACAATTTCTTGCGAATGATGCACACGAAGGAAGTATCAGCGAGGTCATTTTTAAACGAAAATGACGTCGTTGAGTTCATGTTTCATCTGATAATAGCACAATGAGAGAAACGAGAATTTTCTACCACATATATAAGAGATAATGCGAGACGTGGGCAGGAATTCACTCTCAAGTTTATGTAAGTGTACTTAATTTCATTCGTAAAAATATATTACAAAAATTCTACTTAAATCAATTATTTTCTGACCATATGACTTGTCAAACAATCCGAAGCGTTTATACCTAAATTATTAATATTTTAAGTACGAAATTGTGAGATTTGTTTTACCGGATGAAATATGACCACGTCTTGCATTTTTGAAAGTGCTGTCTGTCATAAGGTTGGTATTCGGTTGCCCTTGGCTCCTCGGTCCCAAATATGGAACACGTGAAAACATTAGACGTGAAAACTTTACTTGAGCGAAGCCGCAGATAGGCATCAAATGACACACTGTAAAATTACCAACCATAAACGTACTGCAAGCCGAACAATTTAATGCGATGCGAATGTTCTCGTGGCTTTTTAAAATAATAAATATTAATTTTTATCATTTTTATTTCAGTTTTCAGGACAATTTATCATTTTAAAATTTATCTTGAAATTGAACAGATGTAATGCATCCGATTTAGACATGTTTTGTTAAAAAAAATCACTAAACGCACTGCATCTGCCCCCAAGATAGTAAATCTCAGCTCGTTAAAAATTGTGTAAACGTTGATTTTTAAAATGAATAGCGGACGGATCAGTCTTTCAACTGTCAAAGTACGTAATTAATCACTGAGTTTTTACATTCGAGCATATGCATTCAAATTCCTCTGCAGGGAAGTAAATGTAATCGTTTACATTTGTGAAAAATTATAATTAAATTTTTAAAAAATGCTTTTTTCTGTAATAACGGCACATGAGATTCTACTTATCTCGACAAAATATTGAAAATTCGTCCGAAATAACGTAAATATAATTTCAAATTCTTTCTGGGAGAAGAATCGACAAGTTTATTGTGTTAGTTTTATAACCTTAGCGTCGAAGTTTCGAACTGGAGCGGACGCCCGAAGCGACGACTTCCATAAAGCAATTCCGTTAGAAATGGGCGTCTGTATCGTATAATATTGATCATACAGATTTCAGCATCACAGAAATTTTTTTTATCATATTAGTTTATTGTGTTTGGGTTGGGTTGGGAATTTTTTTTTAGCGTATACAAAATACTTTATTAGCATTCTATTTATGTATTCCGAGGTCGGTCTCTCTAGCCTAAGTGCTTTGTTACTTGCACTAATCACGCAAGCAAAGTACATCCACACCCTTATCTCCTCAATTCTCTTCCCCTTCCACTCCATTTCCACTGCCCTTTTTCTCCCTCCTCCATTTTGAAACCCGACTGGCCTTCCTGCAAGATGTTCTTTTCTTTTACTTGTTCCTTTAACCTTCCGCGTATATAAAAAAAAAAACAATATAAAACAGGGATTTGTAGCCATATTGAAATTTTGGAAAGCATTCTTTGTATCTAAAAATCGTTAACTGATTTTAATTTACAATACCTTTCCCAACGATTTTTAAAATATTAATTGTCAAAAATCAAGACATACCCAAATGCATTTTCTCTCTTTCTATCACAATAATGAGGATTAAAAATTACAGTCTACTTCAGTTAACTTCGCCATTCCAATATTAACAAACTTAGTGAAGAGTATAATATCTTGTATAAATGACAATGCACATTTTGCAATGCAATGTTTACGCTACTTGAATGTACGATATTATTCACGCATTGGCATTTTGTCTTACTTCATATTCGATACAAACATACGGATATGAGCAAGACGAACATACTTTATTCAAGTACTCTAGTTGTGACCTCACTTAACCTTTCTCGAACGTCTTGCAGGTCAGTAAAGGGCACGATTTCTCGGTTCGAGGATATATTTAGCGATCTCCGATGGTATGTAAAGAGCTCAAAGTAACGCAAAAGTGCGAAACGTTCACATTTCCGACAACGAATGCATGAGAAATCGTAATTGAAGATGCAAATCAATAACCACGTTCCTCCTTTAATCTTTCGAGACTCAAAATATTTAACTGGTCACAAAAATGATACGTGTAACGTAGCAGTAATGTTATCTGAGATAACACCGAAATGAATCTATGCAGCTCAATCATCCCGACGAATGTGTCAATGATACAAACCCGTCTCATTCTTCTACAACAATACTGTACATGTATTTCCACTTATCTTTTCCAGTCCCTTTGTTCTAAACGTACCGCAAACTAAAGGTGCGCTAATGGTAAGCATGTCGTATCTTTTGAAGGAATGTCAAATTTCTAACGAATGTAATTTTGATTTGCTGCATCTGTTATAAGTAAATTGTAAGTTTCGTTCTAAGTGGTGGGATCGCGTAGTTTCACTCTTGTGATGCTCGGAACAATCTTAAAACAGCACTAAATGCAATTTGAAGGATTAACTTCTGAGTCGTTTAATCTAATTACAAAAGTTTAAATTGCTACAATAAAATAAAATGTTTTTTGGTTGTTTGCCAATTACGCAACAATTTAAGTTAGCTACGCGAAGACTTGGATTGTGTGTAGATTACGAAGATAAAGAATGTAAGAGGTTGCCCTAAAAAATAGAAATAATAAAAATATATTGTGAAAAAAACAGGTGTGCTCCAGGGTTCAGATTTAGGACTTCTCCTGTTTAATAAATAGAAATGTTGAATTTTAATATTTATATTGATATGCTTGATGTACATCAAGTTCTTAGTTATCAACACTTGCAAATCTTTTATTCTTGAGGAGGCAACCAGTAAAATCATCATATATGAGCATCATTATCGGTAATAATTTTAAAAAATCAAACACTACTTAGAGATTTTTATTTAATTAATTTAGATGTTGTATCTCTATATTACAAACATACCTATTACTTTAGGTCTAAACATCATCGAAAAATTGGGGTGAATTAAAAGAACACATTTTTCAAATTCTCACAAATTAAACCTCGCACTTTCTTCATATCCTGTTAAAATTCCTATCAAAAAAATTTCGTAGGTACACCATTTCCATTAAAATATAAACTTCTTCTGCTACTTACATCTGAACGGTTATAGGTATCGTCTTATCGTTTCCGATACATTTTAAAACGGCCGTCGTTCCGCATTTGAAAGAGATAGCGACAGTAAATATATGCGAGATACAAACGCATGCGTACAGTGCAAGCATGCGGCATGCAACTGACAGTGTCATATGCAAGTCTGCGTTAGGCGTATGGTTTGTAAACCGGCATTTTAAAAGCTCGAGCGTCTTAAGTAGCTTTAAGTACCTACCGCTCGACGTATTTCACGTTTTAACCACGCGATTTAATTTATGCGGTGGAGTTCGTCACAAAAAATCACATTCTAAATGACTGTGAAGCTTGTTGGTGGAGTGTTCCAGTGCGAATTGTTTACGTTCCTGTTAAGTGTCTTCGTGTAATTTTTCGGATTTATGACGATTTGGATGAAATTCTTTTAACGCAAGTGCATGATTTATTTACGTGAGTTTATTTGTTGCTTGCTTTGTTGCATTTTTATAATATGTAGATTTTCTTGCGATGTTAGAGCGTTAAAGTTTTCTTTTCTGTGGCCACGTTTCGAAATCGAAATGCAAGTCAAAACTTAGAGCAACTTCACTTGCCATAACTTAGGGTGTCCAAAAATAAACTACTGACCGTGTATTTCTTTACCTGACCGAAGACAAGTGGCTTTTGCCTTTTATTTACGATGTGTACTTCTGCATAATTTCGTGAACGTTTAAATCGAAATGCATAATGTTTTTTTTTTTAAATTACAATTAATATTATTTACACGATTGCAAACTACCATTCTCTCTTTGATTTTTTTTTTATTTTTTCAATAAAATTATAGCAATAACGTTTGTATTAAACTCAAACATAAAATTTGGATTTGAGAATTAAGGAGAATACACATATAAAATTAATGGTCGATTCGTACTCAAAAATTAACATTTATCTTATAAGAAGATAAACAGAAGAATTTAACAATTAAGAGACTTCCAACTTCTTCAGTAAATATTAAATGTGTCAACAACGCGCATGCGTACTTTGATTTTTGTGTTAGAACTAGTGCTGGCAAAATCCGTTGATATTAGGATCCGGATATCCGGATCCAAAACTATCCGGATACCCGAAGATCCGGATATCTGGGTTCGATGTACTATCCGGATCTGGATCCGGATCCTAGAACCGGATCCAGATCCGGATCCGGATCCGGATCCGGATCCGATATC